>CAUYPK010042821.1:0-10535 GCA_963574355.1 Loris lydekkerianus | reverse complement strand
TTAACAGAGGCAAAAATAAAGATCATATGATCCTCTCAATAGATGCAGAAAAAGCATTTGATAAAATCCAGCATCCTTTTCTAATTAGAACACTGAAGAGTATAGGCATAGGTGGCACATTTCTAAAACTGATTGAAGCTATTAATGAGAAACTCACAGCTAACATTTTACTGAATGGAGTAAAACTGAAAGCTTTTCCTCTTAGAACTGGAACCAGACAAGGTTGTCCTCTGTCACCTTTACTATTCAACATAGTGCTAGAAGTTCTAGTCAATTAGACTAGACAATTAGACAAGACAAGGAAATAAAGTGAATCCAAATGGGAGCAGAGGAGGTCAGACTCTCCCTCTTTGCTGACGACATGATCTTATACTTAGAGAATTTCAAAGACTCAACCCAAGACTCCTGGAAGTCATCAAAAAATACAGTAATGTTTCAGGATATAAAATCAATGTCCACAAGTCAGTAGTCTTTGTATACGCCAATAACAGTCAAAATGAGAAGCTAATTAAGAACACAACTCCCTTCACCATAGTTTCAAAGAAAATGAAATACCTAGGAATATATCTAACGAAGGAGGTGAAGGACCTCTATAAAGAAAATTATGAAATTCTCAGAAAGGAAATAGCAGAGGATATTAACAAATGGAAGAGCACATCATGCTCATGGATAGGAAGAATCAACATTGTTAAAATGTCTATACTTCCCAAAGCAATCTACCTATTCATTGCCATTCCTATCAAAATACCAACATTGTACTTTCAAGATTTGGAAAAAATGATTCTGCGTTTTGTATGGAACCAGAAAAAAACCCGTATAGCTAAGGCAGTTCTTAGTAATAAAAACAAAGCCCGGGGCATCAGCATACCAGATTTCAGTCTGTACTACAAAGCCGTAGCGGTCAAGACAGCATGGTACTGGCACAAAGAGACTTAGACACTTGGAATCGAATAGAAAACCAAGAAATGAAACTAACATCTTACAACTACCTAATCTTTGATAAACCAAACAAGAACATACCTTGGGGGAAAGACTCCCTATTCAATAAATGGTTTTGGGAGAACTGGATATCTACATGTAAAAGACTGAAACTGGATCCACACTTTTCCCCAATCACAAAAATTGATTCAAGATGGATAAAGGACTTAAATTTAAGGCCTGAAACAATAAAAATCCTCAATGAAAGCATAGGAAAAACACTGGAAGATATTGGCCTGGGGAACAACTTCATGAAGAAGACTGTTATGGCAATTGCAATAACAACAAAAATAAACAAATGGGACTTCATTAAACTGAAAAGCTTCTGTACAGCTAAGGAGACAACAACCAAAGCAAAGAGACAACCTATACAATGGGAAAGGATATTTGCATATTTTGAATCAGACAAAACCTTGATAAGTAGGATCTATAGAGAACTCAAATTAATCCACATGAAAAAAGCCAACAATCCCATATATCAATGGGTAAGAGACATGAATAGATCCTTCTCTAAAGAAGACAGACGAATGGCTAGCAAACATGTGAAAAAATGCTCATCATCCCTAATTATTAGAGAAATGCAAATTAAAACCACCCTGAGATAACATCTAATCCCAGCAAAAATGGCCCACATCACAAAATCTCAAAACTGCAAATGCTGGCACAGATGTGGAGAGAAAGGAACACTTTTACACTGTTGGTGGGACTGCAAACTAGTACAACCTTTCTGGAAGGAAGTATGGATAAACCTCAAAGCACTCAAGCTAGCCCTCCCATTTGATCCTGCAATCGTATTACTGGGCATCTACCCAGAAAGAAAAAAAATCCTTTGAGGTGGGAGGATTGCTTGAGGCCAGGAGGATTAGCCCAGGTAAAATATACCCCCCCCACCCCCATCTCTACAAAAACACTAAAAATTAGCCAGATGTGGTGGCACACATCTGTAGTTCCAGCTAGTTGGTAGGCTGAGGCAGGATGATCCCTCTAGTGTAGGAATTTAAGGTTACTGTGATCATGTTTCTGCACTTACAAAAACAGCTTAAGGAGCTCTGATCATGCTACTGCACTTATAAAACAAATATCTGTATGTATAATGTGTATACTTCACATAAAGTTTCTGCTCAATGAAATAAATAAATTCATTTCTATCATAGACTTTGACATAGTAGAATACATATGATGTAGACTAGTCAAGCCAAGGATTTAGGAAATCCTAAATCTAAAACAGATTTAGCTAAGTGAAAGAAATCCTGAAGGCAGCCTATCTTGTTTTGTTTTTTCTGCCATCTATCCGGTTGAGTCCTATTTCAGATCTAGCTACTCCACTCATTGCTACTGTCACTGCTTTGGTTTAGCACCTAATAAAATAAAAACTTGCTAGCATCCCTGATATTAAATACCCATCCAGGTATTGTAGCTCATGCCTATGATCCTAGCACTTTAGGAGGCCAAGGAAGGAGGATTGCTTGAGGCCAGTAGTTTGAGACTAGCCTGTGCAAGAGTAAGACCCTGTCTTCTAGAAATAATAGAAAAATTACCCAGGCATGGTGGTATGCTTCTGTATTCTCAGCTGTTTGGGAGACTGAGGCAGGAAGATTGCTTGAGCCCAGAAGTTTGATGTTGCAGTGAGCAATGATAACACCCCTATACTCTATCCCAGGTGACAGTGTCTAGAATAAAAAAATAGCCAAGTTCTGGCCAAGTGTGGTGGTTCATGCCTGAAATCCTAGTCCTCTGGGGGGCCAAGGTTGATGGATTGCCTGAGCTCAGGAGTTCAAGGCCCGCATGAGCGAGAGTGAGACCCCCATCTCTAAAAAATATAGCCCAGTGTTGTGGCAGTTGCCTGCAGGCCCAGCTACTTGGGAGGCTGAGGCAAGAGGATCACTTGAGTCCAATAGTTGAGGTTGCTGTGAGCTGGGACACCAAGGCCCTCTACCAAGGGCGGACAAAGTGAGACTTTGTCTCAAAAAGAAAAACCTAGTTTTGGCTCGGTGCCTGTGGCTCAAGTGGCTAAACCGCCAGCCACATACACCTGAGCTGGTGGGTTCAAATTCAGCCTGGGCCCGCCAAACAACAATGACAACTACAACCAAAAGCTAGCCGGGGTGTTGTGGCGGGCGCCTGTAGTCCCAGCTACTTGGGAGGCGGAGGCAAGAGAATTGCTTGAGCCCAGGAGTTTGAGGTTGCTGTGAGCTGTGATGCTATGGCACTCTACCCAGGGCAACAGCTTGAGGCGATGTCTCAAAAAAAAAAAAGAAAGAAAGAAAAACCTAGTTTTTATATTAATGTATGTTTATCTTCTTTTCTTTACCTTATTCTGCTGCCATTTAGAACTTTTCTCTGTTCCTTAAAGATTCCATGATTTCACATATTGTTTCTTCTGCCTAAACTGCTTCTCCCTATTTTGCCATTTTGTGTCTATTGGAGTTATATTTCAGGCTCAAATATTCTTCATTGTTTTTGAAAGTGTTCTCAGGCAAAGTGTTTCATTGTTCTGTGTCCTGATAACATTGTGTTCATTCCTCTATTGCATTTATCAGGTTGCCTTGCAGTTATCTTTTTCTTCTGGTGAACTATGAACACTTAAAGAGTAGGAATTATGTTGTGCTCATGTTTGTATTTCTCTGGTCCAGGTCTGGTCTCCCATAGATACTCAGTAATTGATTTTTGTTCAATAAGTAAATTAATTAATCACAAAGTGGAGGCATTCATTAACTTGTTAATTTTTTTTTTTTTCCTTTATTAGTGTTTTCTAAATTTAGTGTCTGTCATATTTTCATACAGGATAGAAGCAATGAGTTTTAAGAAACTTTTTATATATATTTTTTTCTTCCCTGAAATAGATTCTGACATCAAAATACTTGAAGATCAGTTTGATGAAATCATAGTAGATATAGCCACAAAACGTAAGCAGTATCCCAGAAAGATCTTGGAATGTGTTATCAAAACCATAAAAGCCAAACAAGAAATTCTGGTAAGAAAATTTGCCTTTAAAATGTTATGCATATTTTACCACAATAATAAAATTAAAGTATAAGATCCACATGAAGATATGTGACATTTTGTTATCTTTTTCTTTCTTGCCTCAATTAGTACTGTTTGTCTCCTGTAAGACTTTTTCCCATTTTAGTCATACTAGGTTTTGAATATAGCTGATATTAAAATTGAAATTAGACATGGAAAGCTGACAATTGCTAACAGGATAGAAAAGGAAATTTATCTTTTAACCCTTTTTATTTTTTATCTCTGTTAGTATGTTTTGTAAATTCTTTAGTTAAATTAATGATGAAGATTATTTGAATACCCATTTATAATATTGAAATTTGTTTTTTTGCATGTAATTTGTTTTGTTATAAAAGTCGTGACATGTGGGACACAGACTAGGAAGTCAGCTCCTTCATCCTGAGCTTTTTATTAATAGATAGAGCGAGCCATAAACTTGCTTCCTACTTTACAGTTATATAGATATAGATAACCAACCATATCACATGCCCATCTTTTCAGGCTCTTTAGAACTGGAATAGATTAAAAATAAAATGGTGGGCGGTTCCTGTGGCTCAAAGGAATAGGGCGCTGGCCCCATATACCGGAGGTGGTGGGTTCAAACCTGGCCCTGGCCAAAAAAAACTGAAAAAATAAATAAATAAATAAATAAATAAATAATTTAAAAAGTGGAGGCCACATGACCTAACTCTTCCCTTGTTTGGGTGGGGGGAGAAGGTTTGCTGGGAATGGCATTGCCCTTCCAGGGAGGTTATATTTTACTTTTAGATTATACCATACTGTTTGCCTGTAGTTTTTGAAATAAGTATGCTTTAACAAAAATTTTCTAGTTACCTCCCTTTCAGGAATTATTTCAGGGCACTAAAGGCCAGGCTTAATGCTTTATTTAAAACATTTTAGTCATCATTCTATGAAAAAAAAGATTGAAAACAGACTTAAAATTTTTTTCCCATAGCAGTTCTCAAAAAATTTCCCATACGACAAACTCCCTGCTCTCAGCACTTACCCCCCACCCCCAGCTTTAATGTTTCTTCAGGAAGAATATTCACAGTGTAGTTTTCAGGTGTCACCCTTGCTACCCCCCTCCCCCCAACTTTAGTAGAAAGCAATATTGCATAAAAGGAAGAAAGTGGCAGGCCTAGGAGGTACCACTGTGGCAGTTTAAAAAGTGATGCAAAAAGGGCTGGGCATGGTGGTCCTAGCACTCCAGAAGGCCAAGGCAGAAGGATCACTTGAGGTCAGGAGTTCAAGACCTGTCTGGGCAAGAGTGAGACTCCCATCTCCACTAAAAATAGAAAAATTAGCCGAGTGTGGTGGAATACATCTGCAGTCCCAGCTACTTAGGAGGCTGAAACAGAAGGATTGCTTGAGCCCAGGAGATTACTGTGAGGTAGGCTGAGGCCATGGCACTCTAGCCCAGGTGACAGAGCAAGACTCTTTATCCAACAACGAAAAAAGTAATGTAAAATGGCTAGGGTAAGGATGCTAAGGACTTTTTTTTTCTTTTCTCTTTTAAATCCTTTTGGTTTCTGCTGGCTTTGGGTAAGAGTAAAGAGGAACATTTTCCTCTCTCTTTTTACCTAAATTGTGGATTCTGTGCTAGTGATTCTGTTACTGTATTTCCAGTGTATCACAGAATATATAGCCTTTAGTGTGGTGTTGTCTAGCCACTTTTTAGCACAGGGTTTCTGTGGATTTTTTATATTCTTTTTTGAGACAAGGTCTGGCTCTGTCACCTGGGCTAGAGTGCAGTGGTGTCATTATAGCTCCTCACTACAACCTCAAACTTCCCTTTCCCCCACGTTAGGACTGTAGGCATATGCTACCACGCCTGACTAATTTTTATATTTTTTGTACAGATGGAGTCTCGCCCTTATTCAATATGAAATTTGAATTCCAAACTCTTGTCCTAAATAAACTTTTGAAACACAGTCAATTCATAACTGGGAGCTCTCTCTGCACCAGTGGTTCTCAGCCTTCCCAATGCCTCCTAGTGCCACGATCCTTTAATACAGTTCTTCATGTTGTGGTGAACCCTAACAATAAAATTATTTTTGTTGCTACTTCATAAGTATAATTTTGCTACTGTTATGAATCGTAATGTAAATATCTGATATGTAGGATGTATTTTCATTGTTACAAAGGGGTTGCAACCTACAGGTTCAGAACCTCTGCTCTGCACTTTAAACACAGCATTCAATCTTTGTACTTTTAATTTGATGCTGTTTCTTAGCATATGCAGTAGGTGGCAGTACTATAAAAGGTATAGTTCAGGCTTAGTTTGGTCTTGTCTTTTTCACCCCTTCCTTTCCCTATAGGTTTCAGGATCTAATTTCTTTCTTCCCAAAAGAATGGTACTACTGACAATAGTATATTGGCCTACATTAGCTGAAGAAAATGTTTATATGAGGCATTCAGTGATTATATTAAGTCTGTTTGATTTATATTCTGTTTAGAAGCAGTACCACCCTGTTGTACATCCATTGGACCTAAAATGTGACGCTGATCCAGGTGAGTCAGTGTTCATTTATAGAAGCATCAGCTTACAATTTTCATGAGTTCCTGATAGTCTTCTGAAAGGGCCAGCATCAAGAGCATCTTTTTTTTTGATGCTTTAACTTCCTATGAGTTCTGCATGTTTAGCTTTTCACTTAGAATTTTGAGAACTTTCTCTGTAACTGTCAGTCTCCAGGGTAGGATGCATTCATCTGAACTTTTATAAAGCTTGGTACTGACCCAGACTATTATAACACATACCCATTTAATTTTATTATAATAACCTCCTATATCTGCCTGCCATTCTTTGTATTACAGCCAAAGTTATATTAAAGCAGTTTCTCATAGTGTGATTCCCAGTACAGTAATCTTCATTTGTTTTTGTTGTTTAGAGAATAAAATACAATAAAAAAAATTTAATATTGAATTTAAGAATAGGTAAGTACACTCCTTAAGCCCTTGAACTCAATCCCTCTTCCATTTAGATATACTACCTAAAAACAGAGAGAAATACAGTTGATACATCTTTGAATTCCAAACTCTTTTCCTGAATAAACTTTTGAGCACAGTTTCAAAATGTAGCAATAGAACTGGCATTGCTAAAAACATGGGTCATATATATTTTCAAGTGGCTCTATTTTCATGTTTTAAACTTTATGATAGTGTTCCTGAGAGAACCTTTGGAATTTGCCTTTGGTACTCAAAATGCCATTTCTGTACTATTAGGAAAAAAACAGTTAAATTCTTTATTTATTTGTAGGGAATATATATACTTACAGCTTTGAGTACCTTACCTTTGTTGAATTCTGAACTACTTTTTAACATGTGCCCCTACCTTCTCAAATCTCAATTCTCAAAGCATAAAGCTATACTGAAGTTGGTTAAAATCACATCACATAATGTTTGATGTTAAAGATTGACTTAACAATCAGTTGTCCAAAAAGGAGTGGTTGGGCGGTGCCTGTGGCTCAACAGAGTAGGGCGCCGGCCCCATATGCCGCAGGTGGTGGGTTCAAATCCAGCCCCTGCCAAAAACTGCAAAAAAAAAAAAAAAAAAAAAAAAAAGGTGGTTGCCAAAATGCAGTAGTTGCAGTGTACTTGTTTTGGTTTTGAATAACGTAAAAATGGTTATTGAAACTTGTGGTATCATAATATACTCAAGTATTACTTTTTAAGTACAATTAATTTTTCTCTAAAGAAACTTAGTTACTTTTTTATCTCAAGAGGAAAACTTAAATGATCTTTCCTACATGATTCTACTCCCAACGTTCTGATTTTGTAGAATTAATGGAAGAACTTTGTGTATCATATGATTGTAACTTCAAAAATAAGCAAAATATTAATAATAACTGATTTTTTCCATGAATTTTGAGATTTTGTCATTTTCCTGTTGAGATTCATTTTCCTAATGTTTCTAAGTTCAGAATAGGATCAGTTCCTTAAAGATAGCAAAATTAATATATAGTTAGTAACTTTATATCCTTGGCCAAGTCACTTTATTTCATCAAGCCTCAGTTTCTTTAGTACTAAAATGGCAAATTCTGGATTTGGAGCCAAATGTTTTAGGTGTGAATTCCAGCTCTGTCACTGTTACAGAATGTCCTGCCTACTTATCAAAGTTATAATATAAACCAGATACCATAAAGGGCTATTTAAACTGTGATTAAAACGGTGCATAAGTGGTAGTTTATAAGGGGATGCTTCCTAATGATAATCCTGTTAGAAGTTGCATCCATTTACAATAGTATCCCTTATGATAGTGGTCCTCCTAGTTCACTCTTGCTGTCTTCCATCTCATTCTACATACATCAGGCAGATGATTTTTTTTATTCTTTTTAATATTTCAAACATATAGAAAATATGGAATAGAGTGTAATCAACATCTTTGTTCCTAACGTCCATATTTGAGGACTGTTCGCTTTTATCTTACTTGCTTCAGACCAAAAAGGTCTGAACTAAAATGTACCAGATACAGTTGAAACTTTTCTTTGTGCCCTTCACTGTCTTATCCTATTCCCTGTTAGCTCACAAGTATAACCATGATCCTCAAGCCTATCCATGTTCTTATGCTTTACTTTATAGATATGTGTCTATAGATAATGCATAACATTTGTTTTTAAATTTTTATGTAAGTTGTATAATGCTGCTCTTATCATTCTGTACATTCCCCCTTGCCTCAGCCTTGTATATGCACGTAGCTCTCTATTCATTTAGCTACGGTATAGTATTCCAGTGTATGAATATACCACTATTTATCTGTTCATCTACTGAGGGACACTTAGATTCTTTTTTTCTTGATATCTTACTTTAGGTCTAGGGTATTTTTCTTAGCCTTTCAAACAGTCAGCTTTTAATTTTGTTGAGTTTTCTACTGTTTTGTTTTCCAGTTTTCTAGTTCCTTGATTTCTGATCTTACCTTTAGTATGATCTTCCTGCTTTTGTTTTGTTATTTTTAGCATAAAAACAGCATGTGGGGTTTATTTCTGTTATCATTTTCTGTTTTATTTTAAGAGAATTGAACTCTTAATTCATTTATTTCAGACTTATTTTTAATAAATGCATTTAAGGCTACAAATTTCTAAGTCTTAGCCACATACCACAAGTCTAGACACACAGAACTTTCATAGTTCAGCTCTAAAAATTTTTTAGTTTCCAAATATTGCATCAGAGTTTTGTGGTTTGGTCATTTGTTTTTTTGTTTGTTTGGTTTTTTTTTTTTTTTTTTTTTTTTTACCATTTCTCTTATTGCTTTCCATTGTGCTGGTAGACTTTATTTTTCTCTCTTTCGATTTATAAACTATATACTATTTTTCTATTCCATTAGTGTTTCCTATAAAATTTTAACATATTATAATTCTAAAATTAACAAAGTTTAGAGTTATTTAGTATTTTGAGTCCTCTCATGAGTAAGCCAAATACCTCAGCATACTTTACCCACTGACTAAGCATATTGCCTCTGCCAATTTACCTGCTTTTTTGTATCTAGAATTTTAGTCCTATTGTTAAAAACCTCAATTTAATAGTTAGTTCTTTTGTTTGTATCAATGATTAATTAAATTTAATCAAGTTTTCCAAATTCTGTAATTATTGTTTCTTAAACTTCATTCTTTTTTCTGGGTTTACTTTTCTTGCTCAAGTGTTTTAGATACTTTAAGTAAAAGTCTCTGGCTGTTAAACTCTTTTATATAATCTTTCATCCTTACCCTTGTATTTTGTTTAAATTCATCATATTGAATATATTAAGCCATTATTTCTGATACTTTTTTAATGGCTTTTTGAGAAACAATTCACATATACAGTGCACCATTTTAAAGTGAAATTCAATAGATTTTAGTTTTATTCAGAATGATGCAACCTTACCATAATCAATTTTAGAACATTTTCATCCTCTCAAAAAGAAACCTAATGCCCCTTAGTCATTATCCTCAGTCTCTGTCCTCTAACCTAGGCAAACATTACTCTACTTTGTCTCTGTAGACTTGACTATTCTAGACATTTCATTTAAATAGAATCATGTAAATCATTCAATTTGTGGTCCTTGGTGATTGGCTTCTTTAAATGTGCATGTTTTTTAAGGTTTATTTATGTTATAGTATGTATCAGTACAACATTTCTTTTTATTCATAAGTACTCCATTATGTGGCTAGACCATGTATTTAGCTATTCAGGAGGATAAGATTAAGTTCTTTCTACTTTTTGGGCATTATGAATGATATTGCTATGAACATTCATGTATAAGTTATTGTATAGACATATGTTTTCAATTTATCTTGAGTATATATACCTGTAAATAGAATTGCTAGGTCATATGGTAACTGTATTTTGCTTTTTGAGGAACAGCCAAACTTTTCTAAAGCAGCTGCACCATTTATACTCCCATCAGCAGTACATAAGAGTTCCAATTCTTGGGTGGTGCCTGTGACTCAAAGGAGTAGGGGCTGGCCCCATATGCTGGAGGCTGGGTTCAAACCCAGCCCCAGCCAAAAGCAGCAAAAAAAAAAAAAAGAACAACAAAAAAAATCAATGTTCTGGCTCACTCACAGATCTGGGTTGGAATC
>CAUYPK010042817.1:0-13474 GCA_963574355.1 Loris lydekkerianus | reverse complement strand
TTAACTTCCATGTTTTTGTATGAGTATGCAGATTCCTGTTGTTACTGAGTTCAACTTTTATTCCATGGTGGTCTGAGAAGATTCAGGGAACAATTTCTATTCCTTTAAATTTACTGAGGTTAGACTTGTGACCTAAGATGTCATCAATTTTGGAGTATGTTCTGTGGGCTGATGAAAAGAATATGTATTCAGTTTCATTGGGATGAAATGTTCTGTAGATGTCTGCTAAATCCAAATGTTGGATGGTTAGGTTTAAATCTAAAATTTCTTTGCTCAGCTTCTTATTCGAGGATCGATCCAACACTGCGAAAGGAGTGTTGAAATCTCCCACTGTTATGGAGCTGGAGCTGGAGGAAATCAAGTTGCTCAGGTCTGTTAGAGTTTCTCTTATAAATTGAGGTGCATTCTGGTTGGGTGCATAAATACTAATAATTTAAATCTCATCATATTGACTATTACCCTTAACAAGTATGAAGGGACCATTCTTATCCTTCCTTACTTTTGTTGGTTTAAAGCCTATTGTATCTGCAAATAGAGTTGCAACATGTACTTTTTTCTGATTTCCTTTTGCCTGAAATATGGATGACCATCCTTTCACCCTGAGTCTATATGTATCTTTTAAGGTAAGATGTGACTTTTGTATGCAGCAAATATCTGTCCTGAGTTTTTGTATCCAATCAGCCAATCTGTGCCTCTTTAGAGAACAGTTTAAGCTGTTCACATTAATGGAGACTATAGTTAAGTCTGGTAAAATTTTGGGCATCGAGTTTTTCGAAAGCCCAGTGGACATTTTTAATCCTTTCACCATTGTGGAAGTTGGAGTTTGATCAAAAGTTTCTGAGTGAGTTTACTTTTGTGGTAGAGGATTGGGCTAGTCATTATGGAGGACAGGTCTGAGAATATCCTGAAGAGCTGCTTTCATTATTGCAAATTTCTTCAATATGTGAATGTCATTAAAGTATTTAATTTCTCTATCATAAATGAAACTCAGTTTAGCTGGATACAGGATCCGGGGTTGAAAGTTATTTGGTTTTAGGAGTTTAAAAGTCGATGACCACCCTCTTCTGGCTTGAAAAGTTTCAGCGGAGAGATCTGCAGTCATTCTAATATTCTTCCCTTTGTAGGTAATGGTTTTCTTACTAAGTCTGGCTACTTTCAGAATTTTCTCCTTCATATTAACTTTACTGAAGTTAATTATGATGTGCCTGGGGTATGTCTTATTGGGTTGAGTCATTATGGGGTTCTGAAACTGTCTGCTATCCGAATTTCAGAATCTCTTGGCATGGTTGGAAAATTCTCTTTCATAATTTCATGGAGAAGGGCTTCTGTGCCTTGTGAAGCCACTTCATCGCTTTCAGGGATTCCAATGAAGCAGATATTAGCCTTCTTCGAATTATCCCAGAGCTCTCTGAGAGAATGATCTGTTTTTGCTCTCCATTTGTCTTCCTCCTTGAGAGTTTGGCGGTGTTCAAAAGCTTTGTCTTCAATGTCAGAATTCCTTTTTTCTTCTTGCTCCATCTGTTATTGTGGGATTCTACTGTATTTTTCAAATCTTTGAGGACTGCAAATTCTTGCTTCAATGTGTCAAAATCTTTGATGGTTTTGTCTTTAAATTTGTTGAATTCTTGAGACAGCTTTTGAATTTCTCCTTGATTTTCGAATTCTAACTTTTCCTCCCTTCTATTAATCTTGTTTGCAATTGTAATTCTGAATTCAATTTCTGACATCTCAGCCATCTGTTTATGAATGGGATCTTCAGTTACATTTGCCATATGTTTCCTTGGGGGGTTGATTCTGGTTATTCATGTTACCAGAGTTTTTCCGCTGATTCTGCCCCATGATTATTTTATACCATTTGACTTTTCCCCTGGAGCTTTGTCGAGGACCTGTACAGTGCTATGGCCTGAGAAACTGGGGACCTGTTTGGTGTGGTGGGGCCAAGTGGCTCGGTCTTGTTTTTAGTTGGTCTCTGTCTGACCCTAGTGAAACAGTTACTCTGGGTTGAAGTCTCAGCTGTGGAGAAATACCAGCAATTAAGTCACCCCACCCCCCATAGGCAACAATTGGAAAAGGAAAATCAAACCTTCCTACAACCACACACCCAGGGTACCACTTGGATAGTCCTTAGGCGATTGGCTCAGTCCAAACGGTCCAAATAATTGTCTCAGTGAGCACCTGTCTCAGGTGGAAGAGTTTGAAAGGTCTCTGGCAACTACATCGCAGGGGTCTGCTGACCAGTCAAATATGACTTGCTCTGGTGCTCCGTGTGGTCAGGAGGACCCACCCAGCAAATAGATTAGTCTGGGAAGGTTGATGCCTCCTTCCCCACCTTGCACCTCTGTCACACCTAGTCACTGATAACCCCACAGGGCTGTGACCCAGTTGCCCTGGGATACTCCAGGGTTTTGCATCTCCCTGAATCACAAGGAGATCTGTGTCTCCTCAGCCAGGCTGCTGTTCTCTGCCTCTATCTGGCAGGGGGAGGTGGGGCTTGATGGAGGCTGGGGGTGTTCACTAAGTTCCAGCCCTGCCCCTGATTGATGTTACTGAGAGAACAGAACAGCTTTGCGGAATTCGTTTCTGTCCCAGCTAAATTCCCCTGCAGAAGAGAAGCTGTTTTGAATTCTCAGAACCTGCGCCTCAGGCCCTGTCTTTGCTGCTACAGGTTTGTATTCGCAGCATAGTTAGCTGTCAGTTCTAGCCTTCTGCCCTCCTTTATCTAGCCTGATGATCACCTGAGAGCCAGTTGCGTCTTAGGCCCAGTAAAGCCGTCCTCTAGGTCAGTCCCACCTTGGGACTCTTCCAGCTCTGGGCGTGCGTTTTCTAGTCCCTGTGCTCCACCCAGGCTGGTACCGCCTCAGGCAAACCCTTTACTCACGGAGCCTGCGTTTCTGTCCCACATCTGTTCCGCAGTTGTTTGCCACCTGAGAAGATACCTGGCCTCCTCTGGTTGCCCAGAGAGACAGGGGGTGTGACTCTAGAATATCTGGGGGTGAGCCCTAATGTTGCCAAAAATGGCTGCTGCTCTGCGCCTTGGGGCACCACTGTTCCAGCGTGCTTCCCTCTCAGCTGACTGTCCTCTCATCTCTCCTGTGCCGCAGAATCAGCACTGACCAGCTGCTGTCCAGGCCCTGTGCATACCCCTTGCAAAATCACCCAAGGATCTGGACTCCTGGGGCACAGGCCTCCAGACCTCAGAGTGAGAGTGGAGGGGAGTGCTGAGAGCTCAGAATTGCAGGTAGAGAATATATACAATTTTACACAGTTTTATGCCTGGCAGGAGAGCACCATGGCACCCTAGTAGGGGAAGTAGGTCAAGTTTTTAGAGGGTCTCTCCTGTGAGTATAATAGGAGGACTTTTGAACTCTTCTCGTTTGCTTATGGGGTACTCCGAGCCATTCTCATGGGGGAGGGGACTCCTGTCTGCTTGGTGATGGATTTTGTACCTTTTGTTTGTATCCTTGGGGTCGCAGCTCACCTCAGCAGGGTTGATGTGCGTTCTTCAACCTTCTCTCTTGGCGCAGCTCTAATCCGCCAGCTTACTTGCTAAATTTCTGTCCTTTAACTCTCCTCCTTTAACTCAGCCTCTGTGGAAAGCTGGTTTCAGTCAGCCATCTTTTCTCCACCCCCCACCTTCTCCATTCCCCATAATTAATATTCTCCAGATTTCCTAGATTTTTAGCACTGGATATAACTTATTTTCAGACTTTAAAGAAAACATAGAATTTGGCAATAGAAGGGAACTTAAGGAACATTTAAGATAAGTTACTTATTTTTTAAAAAACAGGTTTAGTGAGATATATTTTGTAAACTGTACAATTCATCCATTTAAAGTATATAATTCAATGGGTTTGGTATATTACATCATTAGTTTTTTTTAAGTTGTGTTAAATATATGTATTATAAAATTTTAGCTACTGTTGAGTGTATAATTCAGTGGCATTAATTACATTCACAATATTGTGCAATCTTCACCAGTATGTATTTTTAAAACTTTTAATCACTTTAAACTAAAACTCAAACCATAAAACAGTAATTCGACATGCTTCTATTCCCTGTGTCCCTGGTAATCTCTAAATCGACTTTCTATCTCTATGGATTTGCTCATTCTAGATACTCATGTAAGTAGAATCAGATATTTGTCTTTTGGTGTCTGGTTTATTTCTCTTGGCATAATGTTTTCAGTGTTCCTATATGTTGTAGCACATATCAGAACTTCATTCCCTTACATTGACAAATAATGTTCTATTATATAAATGTGCCACAATTTGTTTATCCATTCATTCATTAATTAACACTTGGGTTGTTTTCACGATTTGGTTACCGTGAATAAGTTGTGATGATATATTAATATTATTTGAGTCCCTGCTTTCAGTTCCTTTGGGCATATACCTAGCAGTGGGATTTCTGCGTAATGTAGCTTTTTGAGGAACCACCATTTTCCACAGTGGCAGCACCATTTTGCTTTTCCACCTACAATGTACAAATGTTCTAATTTCTCCACATCTTCACCTCTTGTCATGTTCTTTCTTTTTTTATTATAACTACCCAATTACGTGTTAAGTGATATCTCATTATGGCTTTGATTTGCATTTTCCTAATAACTAATGATGTTGAGCATCTTTTATTGTGTGCTTACAGGTTACATTTTGTATCTTCTTCAGAGAAATATTTATTCAAGTTCTTTGTCCATGCTTTAATTTGATGGTTTGTCTTTTGTTGTTGAATTGTAGGAATTCTTTATGTATTATGGACATTAAATGCTTTACAGATTTTCCCCCATTGTATAGATTTCTTTAAACTTTGATAATATCCTCTGGTACACAGTAGTTTTTAATTTTGATGAAATCTAATTCATTTTTTCTTTTGTTGCTTGTGCTTTTGGTATCATATCTAAGAATCTATTGCCAAATCCAAGGTCATGAAGATTTGTCTCTAGGTTTTCTACTAAGAGTTTTATGGTTCTTTTTTTGCTTTCTTTCCTTTCTTTTCTTTTCTTTCTTTTTCTTTTTTTTTTTTTTGACACAGAGTCTTATTATGTCACCCTCGGTAGAGTGTCGTGGCATCACAGCTCACAGCAACTTCAAACTCTTACACTTAAGTGATTCTCTTGCCTCAGCCTTCCAAGTAGCTGGGACTATAGGTACCCGCTACTGGTCTTTTCTTTTATATTTAGGTCATCAATCCATTTGGGTTCAGTTTTTTATGTAGTATGAAGTAGGGGTCCAACTTTATTCTTTTGCAGGTGGAATTCCAGTTGTCCCAGTACCATCTGTTGAAGAGACTGTTGTTTCCTTACTGAATGGATTTGGCACCTTTGCCAAAAGTCAGTTGGAGAGAAAAATGGAGAGATGTTGGTCAAGGTTCTAGGATAAATAAGTCTAGATAATCTAATGTACAGCATGATGACTGCAGTTGATAATACTGTATTACATACTGGAACTTTGCTAAGAAAGTAGATTTTAGGCTCTTTTACCATAAAAAAATGGTAACTGTAAAGAGATGGATAAGTTAATTAACTTGACTGTAGTAATCATCTCACTCTGAATATTTGTAGGTCTATCAAAACATCATGTTGTATACCTTATGTATGTATAATTTTTATTTAAAAAAATGAGCGATAGACGTATGGTTTCTGAACTCTTAGTTCTATTCCATTGGTCTATATGTCTGTTCTCATGCCAGCACCACACTATTTTGTAGCTTTGTACTAAGTTTTCAAATTGGGAAATATGTGTAAGTCCTCCAACTTTGCTGTTCTTTTTCAAGATTGTTTTGGCTGTTTAAGTCTCCTGTAATTCAATGTGAATTTAGAATGGGCATTTCCATTTATGTAAAAAAGGCCATTGGCCATTGGATTTTGATAGGGATTGCACTGAATCTCTATATTGCTCTGAGTAGCATTGACATCTTGACAATATCGAGCCTTCCTATCCATGATCATGTGGTATGTCTTTCCATTTGTTTAGGTCTTCTTTAATTTGTTTCAGTGATGTCTTATAATTTTCATTGTACTACTTGTGTACCTCCTTGGTTAAATTTGTTCCCAGATATTTTATTTTTTAGATGCTATTATAAATGGAATTGCTTTCTTAATTTTTTGAGTTACTCATTCTTCTTTTTTTGAGACAGTCTCACTTTGTCACCCTCAGTAGAATGCCATGGCATCTTAGCTCACAGCAAACTCAAACTCTGGCCTCAGCCTCCCAAGTAGCTGGGACTACAGGCACCCACCATAACACCTGGCTTTTTTTTTTTTTTTTTTAAAGAAATGGCTATTAGTCTCTTTTTTAAATAGCCCAGCTATTATTTTTTAAAAAGAGACAGGGTCTCACTCTGGCTCAGAATGGTCTTGAACCTATGAGCTCAGGCAATCCACCTGTCTCGGCCTCCCAAGTGCTGAGATTATAGGTATAAGTCACTATGCTTGGTCAAGTTACTCATTCTTAATGATAGTAACAATTATTATTATAGCAATAGTTAACAATTATTGAAATTTATATTCAAGTACTATACTAAACATGTATGTGCCTTATTTAATCCTTTTTTCCTTCTATATTTTCAACTTTTCATTTTCCCTTGGATTCTGTCTTTAAACATTAGGTTTTTCCATCCTAAAATTATCTTCTTTCAACCATTTTTTTCTCCTCCAAATACTCACTCTCTCATCTCCCCTTGTAACCAAAATTTTCATAAAAGTTGCCTCCCTTTATTTCTTAAGCTTTCATTCCCTTATTTTCTCCTATCTGGCTTCTAGCTCTATAACCCCCTTAAAAGCTGTCACTAAAGTCCTTAACACTATGTATCCAGCACAGTTCCTACTTCCTCTATCTTAAAATATTTTCCCCTTTGTCTTTGTGACATTATACTTGTTTTTGTCCTCTATTTCTGGTTGATTGTTCTGTCTTTGCTTGCTCATCCCAGTCTTCCAGTCCTTTTAAATCTGTACTCCATCCTAGGTGACCTCATCTTTTTCTATGGTTGCAATTAAACTCTGACAACTCCAAAATTTAATCCTTAATTCCACTCTGTCTTTTAAGCTCCAGATTCATACATCCAGCCATCAACATTTTTACTAGGTTTTCTTATAGATTAATTCATGATCTTCCTTGCTTATCTTTCCCCACTACTACCTTTCCCTGCTGCCTTCATTAGGGAAAAAATGTTAGGTCTGCAATGTCACATCATCATGTCTTCATGTCAATCCATTTATTTAGATAAGCTAGATATTAAGGCATCATCATTGACTTAGGCGTCTTCCTTATCACTCGTGTATCCAGTGAACCACTGTATCGTCCACACATCACGATTCTGTTCAGTTTTCATTTATGCTGCCAATAACCTTAGTTTCTTTCCTCTAATGTGAGGATTAGGTCTGTCTTGTGGTCTTAGGGTTTTAGCTCCTCATCTCTCTTAGCCCTCGCCTTAACCCATCAAAGTATAACATTCTCTAAATCCATACTAATGGAAAAGGAGGAGGAAAAAAAAAATCCTCTTGTTTAAACACTATATAGGTTGAACGCGGTGGCTCACGCCTGTAATCCCAGCACTTGGGAGACCTAGAGGAGTGGATAGCTTGAACTCACGGGTTCGAGACCAGCTTGAGTCAGAGTGAGACTTCGTTTCTAAAAACAGTCAGGCGTTGTGACTGGTGCCTGTAGTTCTAGCTACTTAGGAGGCTGAGGCAAGAGAATTGCTTAAGCGCAGTAGTTTGAGGTTGCTGTGAGCTATGATGCCAAAGCACTGTACCAAGGGTGACAAAGTGAGACTGTTTCAAAAAAAAAAAAAGAGTATATAGTCTACTGAAATGCAACTCTGCTTATAACTTAAAACATTTTACATTCTGATCTAGGGCACTTTTATTCCATTTAGGCACACTTCTGATTCTAGGGAAATGACCCATTTATGGGGAGTAACAGGTATTCCAGAAAAAGAAACAAACTGCTCCAAAGATACAGTGATATTTCTACTATTTCATGCAAAAACTGCCCACTTACAGTTCTAAAGGAAATCTTGCTGTTTGTATCTAACTTTCCAACACTACTGTTTATCCATTTTTCACTTCACTAAGCCATTTCCAGAGAATACTAGTACTTTTGCATAGGTTGTCCTCAGAGCAGAATTTCTTAACTGAGGTCCATGGAGAGGTTTTAAAGAAAATATGTAGGAGGCCAGGTGTGGTGGCTCATGCTTATAATCTTAGCACTTTAGGAGGCCAAGGCAGGTGGATTGCCTGTGTTCACAAGTTTGAGACCAGCCTGAGCAAAAGCAAGTCCCTGCCTCTAAAAATAGCCGGGCATTGTGGTGGGCGCCTATAATCCTAGCTACTTGGGAGGCTGAGGCAAGAGAATCACTTGAGCCAAAAAGTTTGAGCTATGATGCCAATGCACTCTACCGAGGGTGACAAAATAGAAAAAATATGGGAACTCCTAAAATAGTAAATAGTAGTGTGATCATAGTGTCTTTACTTCTCTAAGCACCATTTCCTCATCTCTAAAATGGTCTTTGTCTCAGGATTATTGTGAAGGTTAAAGGGGATAGTTAAATAGATTTAAAAAGACTAGCACAGTGTCTGATACACAGTTATTTTAATATAACAAGGATTAGAATTTAAGAAGAAAGCAATAATGCCTGGAATTAGACCTATTGCAGTATACTTTTTTTCTTTGCCACACATACTCACTTTGTTGCCCTTGGTAGAGTGCTGTAGTATCATAGCTCACAGCAACCTCAAACTCTTGGGCTTAAGTGATCCTCTTGCCTCAGCCTCCCAACTAGCTGGGACTACTGGTGCCTGCCACAGTGCCTGGCTTCTTTTTTTTTTTTAAGAGATGGGTCTCACTCTTTTCTTGGGCTGGTCTTGAACTCCTGAGCTCAGGTAACTCACCTGCTTCGACCTCCCAGAGTGCTAGGATTACAGATGTGAGCAACTGCACCTGGCCTTGCAGTAATACTTTTTTTTGAGACAGAGTCTCACTTGTCACTGTAGGTAGAGTGCGTCACAGCTCACAGCAACCTCAAACTTGGGCTCAAACAATTCTTTTGCCTCAGCCTTCCTACTAGCTGGGACTGTAGGTACCCACCACAATGCCCATCTTTTTTTAGAGATGGGGTAAGTCTTGCACTTGTTCAGTTTGGTCTTGACACCGTGAACTTGGGCAGTCCACCCACCTCAGCCTCCCAGAGTGCTGGGATTACAGGCATTAGCCACTGCGCCCTGCTATTGCAGTATACTTTTAAAATATATGTGGACAAATAGGAATAAAAGAGAGACATCTCCGAGTATAATGTGCCTTTACTTAAAATAGCTTTATTTTAGCATCCTGAAGTTGCTAGGACTATATGACAGGGGCTAAAATAGAACTATGAACTAGAGCTAGGAAGCATGGAGAATTAATGGGTAATAAGTATAATAGGGTCTGAATTCAATTCAGAGGGGCCAGAAAATATCTTTATATAATAACAGACCTATCTTCTTTGTGTGTGCTCCCTTCCCCCCACCATCCATGTCACAATAATTTCTGGAAATATTGTGTGAACCAAACAAATGTCCTATGTGTTCAAACCTTATTCTGAAAATGTAAGCATTTTCGTCAAATACTTCTCAGGTCTTTTGAATAAGAATGCTCCTTCTCTTAGCCTTTTCCTCACTATGCTTCTCTTCCTAAAATGGGCTTCCAGTATATGTAGTGTTGAGTGTGTAGCTTTCTTTTATTGTTTCTCATGGATTTGAGGGATGTGACTGGCTGGAATCTGCTCTCCCTTCTCCACTTTACCCTGCCTAACCTGCTGGCCCCTGATGGTGAAGCCCTTGGCTGGTATAACTCATAGTCTGGTCTTAACCTCTGGTTTAGCACGTGGGGGCGCTTCTACTTCATCTCATCTCCCACTTGTCATTAGAAACCCCTGTTGAGGTCTTCCATGTAGCTTGCTAGCACAGTAGTTTGTCCTTACTGGCTGGCTTCAGGGCCACTTCCCTACAAAGACTTATGTATATTGGTTCTTAACTTAGGATTCATGCTATATGAGACCAAGGTGTCCAATTGGTATCTCTTTCCTAATCATATCCCTCTGCTCTTTGGCAAGGCTGGGCAATCCCATGTGGGTGTGGGGCCTCTGCACTGCAGTCTGCATTCTCTCTCCTAAATGGGGCAGGGTCTACCCTGCCCTCACTGATACCTTTACTCAGCATCTGCTTTCCGGGCTAAAACTCAGAGGAACAATTGGGACACAAGTCTTTCTTTCTGTCTCTTTCCTACTTTCTGCTATTCCCAGGGCTGGAAAATGCTATATGTTTTTCTTACTTTGTGTGTACTACTGAAATTACCTGTGGAGAAGGTGCAGTTTTCACTTTAAGAATTGTCATAGTCTTGTATTTTTGTAAAATATGCAGTATTAGGAAAATGAAATAAAAAATAAAAATATGCACTTAAAAAAAAAAAGTCCACTTAAAAATTATTAGTCAACAGACATAAAATTATTCTGAAAATTGCTATGAAAGTATCTAAACACTTACTTTAAATTTTGTACTTATCCATCATGGACCAGTAACAATAGTATGAGGACTGGCCCACTTTGACTCATGGCCTCCCTCCTGATTCTTGCTATGCTTTAGCAGTGAACAGCATGACTTTCTCCAGACCCCCAGAGAAAACTGTTGAGCATTGGGCCTCTTGCCTTGACCTTAAGATGTGGTTGATTATGAAAGGAATTTGGAAAAATAGTCCACAGAACCATTATCTGTCTTGCAAGGCTATTCTCATGCTCCAAACAATCATTTTTGAACACCAGAAAATGAATATTTCTTTTCTTTTTGCATTTACTATGGTAAATTTTAATATACCCATGGCAAATGGGTGTCTTGGGTGGTCTGTGAAGGTAATGAGCTCAAAAAGGCAGAAGAAAGCACACTTATAAATTTCATATGTTTATCTGTGTTATGCTAATTTGCAGCACTCATAAAGAATAAAAAATGCTCAGTTTTTCAATAAACCCAGATATTTTGCAAGAATATTTTATTGCCTCAGTGAGAGGTAACATTATTTTCTTCTTGGATATGATAATTACCCTGATCTGTTCACTATATAGTATATGTATCAAAATAATACTATGTACCCTATAAATACATACAATTATTTGTCAATTACATTTTATAAAACAAAAAAAACATATTGTTTTCTTTTCAAATAGCCTCAAATTTCATCTACTCATTTTTTTCTCTTTTTGCAAATGAAGTAAATGTTAAGAAAATGATTATGGGGCGGTGCCTGTGGCTCAAAGGAGTAGAGGCGCTGGCCCCATATACCAGAGGTGGCAGGTTCAAACCCGGCCCTGGCCCAAAACTTCAAAAAGAAAAAAAAAAAAAGAACGATTATTTGATCACAATGATAATGATAATAATGATGGCTAGGTAGAGAAAGCAATAGATGTTTTTGATTTATTTTTCTACAGGAACTACAGTTAAAATCAGAAGAAGTTCTAAAAATAAAAGCTGAAGATGCTGATGCATTTAACTTGAAAAGGAGAAAAGATGCATTTGGAAATATAGACCAACTCCAGGTTTGTTGATTCTATTTAGTGCTTCCTAGTTTCTCTTCAATTTAATGATTGTCTAAATAGAGGTAAAAAGTGGTAGACTCTGAATAAAACCTTCACACTACACTTTTTGCCACTTGAGTGCAAAATTTCTTGTTTCTTTTGAAACTTCTGTTATTAAATTTTATTTTCTCATATAGAAATGTGCTATATTCTTATTTCAGCAGAAATGAGTTTATTATAATGTTATTTAAACATGAAATCCATGTTCACTAGATTGATGAAGAGATTGGTTTATTGTCATGAAGACAGGTATATTTCTAAAAATCAGAGCTCATCATTCAAACAGAACTAAATTGTGTATGTCCTATATAAATTAAAGCTGTTTTAATGCCACATTTTTAAAATAAAAATTTCTAATATATAAACTAATTTCAAAGTTCAAAGAAATTGAAATTTAAGTTTTTTCTATTTTCCTTGTTTCACAGGTATGAAATTATAAATTTTATATAAAAAAACTATACTAAAATTGTAACTATATAATTACATCTACCCTAATTTTGAAAAATTTATTCTCTCTTCCTAATTTTTCTTTTCTTTTTTTTTTTTTTTTTTTGAGACATGGTCTCACTTTGCTGCCCAGGCTGCAATGCAGTGATGTAATCATAGCTCACTGCAGCCTCCAACTGCTGGGCTCAAGTGATCCTCTTGCCTCAGCCTCCCAAGTAGTTAAGACTCAACGCCACCACACCTGGCTAACTTTTAAATTTTTGTAGAGATGGGGTCTCACTCTGCTGCCCAAGCTGGAATGAAATGGCATGAACATAGCCCACTGTATCCTTGAACTCCTGGGCTCAAGTGATCTTCCTACCTCAGCCTCCCAAGTAGTTAGGACTACAAGCACATGCCACCACACCTGGCTATTTACTTATTTATTTTTATTTTTTGGAGAGAAAGAGTCTTGCTCTGTTGCCAGGCTGGTATCAAACTCCTGGCCTGAAGCTTTTACCCCAGTCTCCAAAAGTGCTGCGATTATAGGCATGAGCCACTATGGCTAGCCACCAATTTTTTTTTTTTACTTTTTTGAGACAGAGTCTCATTATGTCACCCTCGGTAGAGTGCTGTGGCGTCATAGCTCACAGCAACCTCAAACTCTTGGGCTTAAGCAATTCTCTTGCCTCAGCCTCCCAGTAGCTGGGACTACAGGTGCCCGCCATAATGCCTAGATATTTTTTTGTTATTGTTGTCATTGTTGTTTAGCCCACCAGGCCCTGTGCATGTGGCCAGTGCTGTAATCACTGAGCACAGACACGGAGCCCAAATTTTGTATATTAGATTTTAACAGTGACATTTCGGGCATGGATGTATTATCACATGATAATGTCACTGTTATCATTTTGGGCATGATGTATTATCATATCACTGTCATGTATGTATCACAGGTTTTTCACCCAGAAATGTCATGAAAAATCACAATTCTTTTGATTTTTCTCTTTTTTGCATTGAGGCTTAGAAAAGATTTTTAATTCATCTTTCAAACCCTACTCACAGTTGGGGAATGTTTGTAGAATATGTAGTTGTTACCTGGTAGACTTCATAGGTCTCCTATTGGTGTTTCTAAGAATATGATGAAACTAACACATTTATAGTTGCTTTTCTTTCTTTCTTTCTTTTTTTTTTTTTTTGAGTTCTTTTTTAATTTTTAATTTTTATTTTTATTTATTTATTTATTTATTTATTTTCATAATATCATTATTTGTTTTTTTTTTTTTTATATAATTTATTTATTTTTTTATTGTGGAGAAGGGGCAGGGAAAGAAGGCGGGGGAAGAGGTGAGTGACAGGGTCGGGACAGTGGCATGGTACCACATTGGCTGTATCTAGGTAGAGGCAGTTTCAGGCCGGGCCTTGCTGAGTCGTTGCTACGCGGAAGTAGCTC
>CAUYPK010042815.1:0-27176 GCA_963574355.1 Loris lydekkerianus | reverse complement strand
CCCCCTGTCCGCTGTCACCTGTCCCCGTGCACGTGTCCACCTTGACAGTCTCCACCTCCCCCTGTCCACCTGCACCTGTCCACCTGCACCTGCCCTCCTGCACCTGTCCCCCTGCACCTGTCCCCCTGCACCTGTCCACCTGCACCTATCCTTCTGCACCTGCCCACATTCACCTGCCCCCCTGCACCTGTCCACCTGTACCTATCCTTCTGCACTTGCCCACATGCACCTGCCAGCATGCACAGGCTGGACAACATCCAGGCTTTGAGCCCATTTATATCAAAGTGGTTGGGTCACTTTAAGGTTTTGTGGTAAGGGGTTTCATCCCCCAAACAGGCAAAAACTGCAAACCAGGCTTCTCCACCCTCATACTGGAAAACACTTCACCAACGCAATATTATGGATAGACCAATGATTGACAGAAAATTATAACTAAAAGCTTGCCTAGAAAGAATTCTGCTACTTTCTTAATTACGATGATATTTAACGAGCATATACATTCTCTGTCACAGTTTTGAGACAGACTTGGTCATGGTCCCTTATTTTGTTTCCAAGAATCCAAATGGACAGCATCTTTTCTGAGGCACCAGTGCAAGTCCCACTCTGCTCAGCTTATCAGCTGCTGGAAGGACTTCAGGCGGTTCTGACCACGTGGATTTCACATTTCTTGATTTTTGTGTACCTCAAACCTTTTGTAATTGCACACGTGTATGTAGTAAATGTATGTTCGCTGTACATCCCAACAATTGCTGCCTCGTAACTGAATCAAGTAGTTACTTCTGAACAGAGCTATTTGTAGGGGCTTGTGAAAGTAAAGGAAATATGTTAAGCGGCAGCGTATACTGAACTGAGCTTGTAATTCTGGAAGATCACACTTGCTGTTGGCCTTTCGTTCATTCGAGCTCTCATGAAATACTTGGAATGGCTTGCTAAATTCACAATAAAGTAAACAGGTTCTGTGGTTAACAAGACTTACTCTAACACCGCTTTATACTGAAGATCTCATTCTTATATTGTCTAGCTACAATAGAGGAAAGCAAATCCTTTCATGTCCTAAGCCTGCTCTTAAGAATCACAGTTACATGAGCGTCTGATCTGTACGTGGGGCTGCTTCAGATGCTTCAGATTAAATAAAACAAACAGAACTAAGCTCACTCCCTCTGTCCTCAAGTGTGGGGCATATTTCCCCAATATCCCCGTGCCACGCCCTTTACCCCTCCATGGAACTCCCCACAGGACCTTGTGCAAGTCTCACTGTCCTCATTTGCAATCTGATACCTTTTCGGATTGCAATGGCGTTCTGCTGAGCCCTGAGCTTTTAGACCATTTCAATGCCGGTTGTGAGATCAGCAGACAGGACCTCACCCACCTTCTCCTTCTGGGGGCCTTATTGGGGAAAGGATGTGCTGCCAAGCCGGAATGTGGGCAGAGCCCCCACTGCTCCAACTCCACAGAGGAAGGCGCTTCCCACTGGGATGGGCAGGAGTGGATGCTGCTCCCACCTACTGGCTCTCTGTGCAGCAGATGGCCCTGAATTACCCTGACTTGTTCTGCCCTCTGCTTGGCTTTGCATCCACCTTCCTTTGGTCCACAGGTACAGGACACATGGAGAGGGTTTTAACTTTGGTGATGGTTAATCCTGGGTAGACATCAGAGGCAGAGCTCAGTTAGTCCCTATAGAGTGATTTCTCTGTCTCTGTTTAACAGCAGCAGTGATGGAAGAAGGGACACACTAGGCATGACTGGCACCCACACACCTCGGTGGAAATGCAGATTAGCAGTGGTGCACAGTGCAAAATGCATAACTTTATGGAAGAAGTCTAGAGCTGCCAGCTAAATATGATTCTTTAAATGGGTTTGACTTCTAAAAATTAAATGGTATCCTTTTTAAGATACTTGCATATGTTGAATTTGGGCTTTGTGTGGAGGTATTTCTGGCCTTCCACAGCATTCTAATTTAGGGCAGTGTGATTATACCCGAGGAGTCGATAAAGCCTGAGCTGCTATAGGATGAGCTCCAGCTTGTGTCCCGGTAGCTCAGGGTCTGCCCTGACTGTCAGTTTGCTGGGGCTGCCATGAAAGAGGGGGCCATGATGACAGAGTGTGTCTCTCACAGTCCTGGAGACCAGAAGCCCAAACCAAGGCACTGATGCTGTCTGGAGCCTGACAGGCAGAGCCACTTAGATCAGCCGTGGCCAGCAGTCCTGGTGTGCCTTGGAGTGAAGCCAAAGCACTCCCACTGCCACCCCTCCACACGTGGTGTACTTCCCTCTGTCTGTGCACACAACTCACTCTTCTCTTCCCAAAACATCACTCATGTTGGGCTCTGTCCCAACCCCACCTGGTATGACCTCATGTTAAGTTGCTCAGAGCTACAAAGACCTCACTTTGCCATGTGTCAAGGATTAAGCTTGAATGTAGCTTTTGGGGGGCAAAAGGTGATTAAATACTACCCCATGGCTCTGAGTGTCTAAAGAGTCACCCCTGGTCTACTTTGAGATGCACACCTACCTTAGTACAGTATTCTACAGGCAACAAGTTATTTGATGTCCTTATCCTGAACTTACTTTAAACTAACCTTTTTTTTCTCCAAGACAACCACAAGAATGGCGGGAACACAAGTGTGTACCTGGGAGCCCCCTGCTTCCCTCTGGAGCCTGCACTTCCTGCTCACCACGCAGCCCCTGGGCTCGACCTCCTTGTCCCCAGGGCGTCTTCCACCCAGACAGGCTGAATATTTCTGTCCTGATGGTCCTCCCTGGAGATGTGGAGGGCACATCTTTCCAAAATCAGTGCTGTGGTGTTCTGTGTCTGTCTACCCCACTCAGATCATCAGCTCCTGGGAAGACAATGATCCACAAAAATAGTAAGGAACTGTCAGAATGATTTCCAAGTGGGCTACTTACAAAGCATTTCTGTCTACAACCCTGCAGCCTGGTCCTTCTGACTCAGCTTCAGTGACCAAAGCTCATCATAACACGGGAGGCAGCTATTGACGGGGATGAGATGTGCCTGGGGTCTCTTCTGTGGAAGGGGGCATAGTGGGGTTGCTAACTGGATGGGCAACCCTTTGAGCTAGGATGGCCCACACAGGGGAAGCACGTGTGAGAGGCTGGGACAACTTCTGTCTAACCAATGAAAACCTGTGCTAAGACGGAGGGTGATCCCAGGGGGAAGAGGCAGCAGTAGGATGAGCTTCTGCTGTGCCACCTGAGGGCTGATGACCCCCACCTGTGCCCGTCCCCTGCTGCGCATTACCCTGTGACGAGGCCAATCTTCTCCAGTGACCCTGCCCACCAACACCCCGTCCTAGACAGAGAATGAGGTTAAAGCCCCAGTGAAGGGCTCTGAGCTTAATTTATTGACATTGACCGAGTCACAGGCAGAGTTGAATTATGTGCTTGTCTATGGAGGTGAAAATTCAAG
Source organism: Loris lydekkerianus (assembly GCA_963574355.1). Taxonomy (NCBI): domain Eukaryota; kingdom Metazoa; phylum Chordata; class Mammalia; order Primates; family Lorisidae; genus Loris; species Loris lydekkerianus. Next base: position 23,750 of record CAUYPK010042815.1, on the reverse strand, counting down.
GGGAGTGGGTGACTCCTGGGTCAAGAATCAGTGAGCGGCTTTCTACATTAACAGAAGTGGATGGGTCATCAGTGTGACTGTGTGAGCCCTTGGGAACACAGGACAAATGCACGCGGCCGGCTTGTATGTTTGTGTCACAAAAGGGTACACAAGCCCAAACGTGGGGAACTGTCGTGCCCAAATATATCCTAATTCTCAAGTTTAAAAGTCACAGTAACACAGTTCTACACATTTAGAGGATATAGAGTTGACTGAAAAACCAGGAAAAAAGAAAAAAGGAGTTTATGATTCTGCCATAGTCGTCCATTATTATTATTTCTTTCTAGTAAACAGAAGCAGGTACATATTACAAAAAGGAACATATTCTTAAAAATTACTTTTATTGGTTGGGGCAATGATTTATTTTTTAAAGGTGAAAATTAATAGAGATTAATTCGTATTGTTATGTTTAATTAATTTCAAAATCTAATTTGTATAAGAAGATAATTATTTTTGACATGATAAGAATTCACAAGAAAAATACTAGGAAGTATGTAATTAAACATAATATAACATGAGGTTCCAAAAGGTGACAGGTGAAAAAGGGTCTGTCCCATGATTTACTGCAGTGAGCACACTATGCCTATCCAGAAACTCCTCTTAGTGCTGTGTGGGCCACATCTACACTTCTTCTTCTTTTTTTTTTTTTTTTTTGGCCGTGGGCTGGGTTTGAACCCACCACCTCCTGCATATGGGGCCAATGCCCTACCCCTTTGAGCCACAGGCGCCACCCACATCTACACTTCTGTATGAATATAGGCCCCCTGATATAAGAAAAACACTTACAAATGGATCCTGGCCAGAACCTGGGGCAAAAGCCCATGTGGGGCAGTTGAAGAAACTCAGGGAATTGGGCCTGAAGGTTCACATCCCAGAGGCAAGGTTGACACCAGAATCCTGACGGTACACACATATTTGCTGGTTGTTATTTATATGGAAGAACAAAGAAAAAAATAAGTGTCACTAGGAAACACGTGTAGATACGACCTCCAGGAAAGAAGATTAATGGCAAACCACAAGTCGAGACAGAAAGTCTTCTCTGGACAACGGCAGTGTCTGCCTGAGGATGTCCTCCAGTTCATTCTGTGCTGGGGACCTGGGCACATTGAGCAGCCACCAAGGTTCCAATGAGCGTTACAATTCTAAGAAAAAGCTCTTCCAAGAACGTGATCATGATGGCTCTGTGCTGTGTTTTCTAAGACAAAGCAAAGAGGTTTTCATCTTAGAAATATTCATAAACTCTGCCTAAGTCAGAAGTTGTTCTCACAGTTTTCAAAAGTGTCTGTCTTCATGGACAGATATTTGAAGCCAAGAGACCTGGGAAGATGTTGGCACATAAATGGGAACTCTGTGGTCTCCTATGGAGCTGCCAGCAGCGCATGCCGAGAGAGCAGACCACATGGGGACAGGCCCAGCTGCCAGACCGAGGAGCAGAGGCAGGCAGAGGGCGTGGGTGCTTCTTCCTCCTCCCAACAACACAGACAGCTCAGCTCACGGCACCACTGTGCCATGAACATGTTTCCCAACTAAGTGCACAGTCACTGATGTGAGTCCCACCCATAGGGAAAATAACTGAGTGCAGTTTGTTTCTGTCAGTGGGAAAATGACAACTAAAAATGTTTCTGAAAGCATTCAAGTGTTGTTCCCTTCTAATATTCAGCAGAAAACTGAATAATTAACATTTATTAGTCTGTAAACAAAATGTGATGTGGAAAACACATGTCTTGGACTGGGACAGTGCTGTACCTGCTCAGCCCTCAGTGAACTGCACGGAGTGAGGCCTGAACTTGCCTCTGTGCACTTACACGGGAGGGTCTGTACTAACGACAGGGCAAGGTTTCCTAACCTTGGCGTATCCATGTCTCACAGCTTCCTTTGGGTTGACGTGTGACTGTGTCTTGCTGAGTGGTGTTCATTGTTGCTTTTATGTCCCATTGCAAGAATATCAGAGTATGAATTAAAGCAATGAACAAACATTAACTTTCCTGTTAAATATGGCAAGAGTGGAAGTGAAATCAGGGACATTTAGTCCAAGTTTCTAGGAATAATGCCATGAGGAGAACAGCCAGGTACAAATGGATTAAACATTTTTCCTGGGGGGTGGGGGAAAGAAAGCGTCACTGCTGAAGAGGGGCCAGGGTGGAGGTGAACTGACGAAATGTTGCAAAATTTCCTCAACTTGTGCATCAGAATCATCAGCTAACTGTGAGAAGCATAGCAGACCACATGAATGTTGATAGAGAAACAGGAAAATGCTAACTTGGCAACAACTCATGGCTCTGGCATCACTGCAAAGCACCAGCTCACACAGCACAGTCTGTGAGGGAGGTTTTAGCCAGTAAAGAAATAACTGCTTTGGAACACCCTCCCTACTCATCTGATCTATCCCTCACGGCATTTTTCTTTACTCAAAGATGAAGGTAATATTGAAAGGAAGACATTTTGATGACATTCAAGATGTGAAGGGTAATATGACAGTATCTCTAATGGCCATGACAGCAAAAGAGTTCCAAATTGCTTTGAAGGTGGACTAGGTGCTGGCATCAGTGCACAGCTTCCAAGGGGACACTTCAAGTGTGCCCAGAGTGATATGCAGTGGGAGGTAGGTAGAGCTTTTTCTAGGATGAGTTTGTGAACTTATTTGTCTTTCTCTGTAAAATGGGAGCAAACCCAACTCACAGATGCACTACAGCAATTAACACATTAGTATACATGAAATAAGTGTCTAATAAGGGTCTCACCTTCCCTCCTGTGATTCCTTTCATCACAGTTTTCTCTGATACATGACAGTCCCAAATTCCTATTAGATTAACGAACAAGACTTTCCAGACATAAGCTGGAAATGGCAGGAAGGGTGTCAGGCAGGAAATGTAATGGGATAACTAGTATTCCCTGGCCACCCTCCAAACAATCGACCATTTTTAGATCCTTAATTAAGAGACCCTGAGAGCCTCGTGTCCATGACGCCAACGCTGGGCCTCTGGATCATACTAAAAACATGGCTTTTTTTTTTTTTTTTTTTAATTCCATCCTGTAGGGAGGTAGATGAAAATAGGTTTAACAGGCATTGTCTTAGGCCCTAGGATTTGTTCCTAGGAGAAATCTGAACAAATTGTTAAGGATCCTATTCTGCTTTATTTTTACACGCATGGAAAGATTTGTGAGCACAGGCGCACACACACACACACACACACACATGCACGAGGAGTCTCTTCATGCTAATATACTGTTTTCATTCCTAGGGCTCCTATTTCATGAATTTTCATGCCAATAATATATAATCAAATCTCTGGGAAGGTTTAACAGCAGAAGCGGTACACACAAAGCTTTCACTTACCTCTAATTTGGTCCCTGGCTGGCCAGCAGCCCTTCAGAGTCGATGGTTATTATCCACGTGTGTTTCCATTTAAGACGTGCCAGCTGGGCCCATCCTCCTCTGAGCATTGTAGCAGCTGTCCCGGAGGAAAATAAAAACACATCACTTTCAATTTTATAGCAGGGCCAAAGAAACGCCAGACACAGGCTCGGCTGTGCAAAGGCACACATTATATCTGACCCAAACTCATCCCATCAGTTCCCAGTGGTGAGAAAATTACGCTTTGTATTTACGTGATTCCTGGGCTTTATCCAATTTCTTACATAAAAAAGCAATTTGATCTTCTCTTCAATAGCCACTATATAAATATCACGTCCAACAGCAGCATGCTAATATCTGGAAGTTTGATGACAGTTTTGAAATGTGGGCCATGATAGCCTCTCTCTTCCAACACAACACAAAAATTGCAATCTAATCAATCTTGATTAGTTGTGCTGTTTCCCTTCTGCAATGCATGGCATTTCCCTTTTGGTAAGTTTTAAGTTAGATTAAATGTCTTCTTTTTGTTTATAAGTTTGTTCAAACTTAAGTACGTAGATCCTTTATGATGTCTGAAATGTTTTCTTCTCACGGCATCCTGAGCATATTAAACAGGTTCACAGTGTTACAGGCTTCCGAGTTCCTAAATGAACGGATTCTGAGAAGTTGTTTGTATTTTGGTTTAATGGTGATGCATCATGTGTGTAAGATTACGTTTTGTCCCATAGACTCCAAAAAGGGCAGGAGAGAAAGTACGTATGTAGTTTCTTATGTTGCATGGACTACGATTAAAATGTATATTTTCAGTGGCAATTTCTGCCGTATATGTATGAGCATATGTCTTAGACCTCATACTATAAGATGGTCTTCTATTCAGAATGAAAAATACTTACAAAGAGTAGAGGAGAGAAAATGAGAAATTACCTATGATAGCAGCTTAGCCAGAAGCACAGAAAGGAGTAAGCATCTGGGCCTATCCAGGAGGTGGGTTATTTGATGTCTGCAGAAACTACAGCTAGTCAAGGGGGAGGAGACTGGAGTTAGCAAAGACAGGCAGGTGCGCTAGAAAGCCCAGGGTGACCAGCATTGGCAAGAGGGGCCAGAAGTCCAGCCTGCTGCCTGTTTTGTAAATAAAGTTTTATTGGAACACAGCTCTGTTCATTCCTTTGCAGCCAAGTCTGCTTTTGCCCTACAAAGTTGGGTGCTTGAAAGAGCCATCATCACTCCGGCAAAGCCTAAAATAGTTACTATCTGGCCCTTTACAGAGAAAAAGTAATTCAATCCTTGAGTTTAAACACAGGATGAAAATTAGAGAGAGAAGGCCGAACAATGGATACCAGTGGTGGAGCATGTATTTAAATTTCCCCTGTAGGTTGATTCGGCCTTGTGACCAAGGACTGGCTCTGGGAGGTGGACATCGTGGGTGCCGCTTGTGAACCACACAGCTGGAAAGGAAGTGGGCTGCCTGGCCTCCTGCCTGTCAACCGGGAGACGCCTTCGCCCAGAGCCACCTGCTTGGGCCTGGGGTCAGAGCCCTCGGGGGCACAGGAAATGCTCCCTTCCCTGCTCCAGGAGAGGAGATCTGTCTAGTGCATCTAGATTTGTTTTTCACAGATTCTCAGCCTTCTCTCAGCATTACCTTTACACTGCAGTGCTACACGGTGCTTGTCCTTAGCCCACGTCCACTCACCCGGGAGACACTTCCTGTTACCACCACACGTTGTGCCCCGAACGTAAAAATAACTCCTGCCAGACTTGGTGGACTTGGTGCCAAGGCTTGCTTCATTTTTTGTTTTAGGATTAAACCCTTTGCAGTACAATTCATCATAGGAATAAACTGCCTTTGTACATGGCACAGTTCCAGGAGACCTGGAAGACGGCATTCTGGAGGCTGAGCTGATGAGAGAGGCCATTCGTGGTGAAGTTCTAGAGAAACATGGAGCTGCTGACTCAGGCCCAGGGCAGACAGCTGGCCGGAAGCTCAGCCCTGTCAAATGAGAACCCAGAAAAGCTGGACATAAGATAAAAATCACACCCCACTGATAAGGGTTTCACCCTGGGACTAAGAGAAAAAACAAAACAAAAACCTCCCCTGAAATACACCTGCTGGCAGTGCCTAAAATGAGCTGTGGCAGCACCAGTGTGTTCCCTTAGCAATTTAACTGGATGTCATTTCAAACTACATCCTCTTTAGAGGAAGAAAGCATATTTCAGAATCTCTAATATATCACCCACATTTTGGAGGGCACAATTAAAAACCAGCTAGATGTGTAAAGGAGCAAGATAGGTGGTCTGTAACCAAGAGAAGTAAAGGTAACATAACCAGGTGTAAAGATGAATAAATTAGCATCCAAGGATGTAAAAGTTACAAATCAGAGAATAAAATAGAGCAAAAGGATGAAAAGATTGGAAATACCAGCAGATAAATACTCATTTTAGAAAAGAACAAAATGCGAATTATAAAATCGAATGTAGCAAACCACAGATACTGTTAACACGGTGACCCTGCAGTGACGTGGTGGTTCAGCCGCAGACCCAGCTCAGATTCCACGCTCGCCCTCAGCCCCACCCAGGGCACCCCAGCACTTAGTTGTTATTGCCTCTTTTTCTCCTTCAAGAAAGTCTCTGGGTTTTTCTTATTTCTCATGACCGTGACAGTTTTAAAAAGTATCAGTCAGGCGTTTTGTAGAACTCGCCTCGTTTAGCCAGGTTTCCTCCTGGTTAGACTGTGATCGCAGTTTTTACATCTACAACGTAGATGAAGGACTTTTTTATTGCTGGGTATCAGACTGTGCTACCGACATGAATTGTTACTGGGGATGTTCACACTCTTCTCTTGGTTAGAGTAACAGCTGGCAGACGTCTCTGCTGCAAGGTTACCATTCTTCTCTTTCCGTACTCGCTGGAGGAGAATTAGTTAATTAATGCTCTGGAGGGGAATTCATCCACCTATGGAGAACTTACAAGTTATTTTATCTGAAATTCTCCCAAGTGGGGGATTTCCCATTACTCCTATTTCTCTGTATATTCAATAATTTATTTATATCAGTATATGCTGAGAGCTATTTCATCCAGTATTATTATAACCATTGTGACGGTGCTTCTTCAGTTTACACTGCAGCACCTTCGGCCCTAAGGAACGATTTCAGGGTGGTTCCCCCAGGGTTTTCCACCCGTGTACCCCGCCCTTCACCACCAGCCACTTCTGGACCCTCAGGTTCATCTTGTGTCTCCGCTGCCCCAGTCCTAGGATCTAACCTCTCCAAGAGTACCGGCCTCCTTGACTGAAAAGTGGTATTTAGGAACAGAACCTGGACCATGAGGACCCCCCTTCCCCTGCAGTTTTCCTGCACCAACGTCTCGTCAGTGAGCAGAGTCAAAAACTGTCAGCACGTCCCCTGCTCACGTCCGGACCTAGGTCAATTCTGTCAATATTTATCTACCCTTATATATTATCATAAATCTGCATTTTTCGTGACGTGTCCCGAAAAGGGACTGAAGAAAACTTGGCAAATTTAGATTTTTTAATAGTGTTCAGATGTAAAGGTATTGACTGAAAGGAAATGATAATGATGATAATCTGGATTTGGAATTAGACATGTGAGTAAATGAAAGATTAGCAAAGGAATTACCCAAACTCTAGCACAGAAGGAAAAAAAGACAAAGAAAACAGAATAGAGCACCCGAGGCTTAGGGAAGATCAAAGAGTCTAACGTGAAATCAGATGTTATCTTAATTTTAAACAAAGCAGATTTCAAAACAAAAAATTACCATAGATGACATAGTGTTTCTTAATTATACAGTGTCAGTTCACTGGCTAGACGCAGCCTTCCCAATCATGCACGCATGCAGTAACAGCGCCCCCAAACACAGCAGAGCCTCTGTAGCTGACCACCGCCCCACACTGACCACTCCCCACACCGACTGCCTCTGCATACTGACCAGCTCCCCACCCAGACAACCTCCCCACCCTAATTACCTCTCCACACTGACCACCTCCCCATACCAACCACCACCCTACACTGACCAGCTGCCCACCCTGAGCACCTCCCCACACTGACCACCTCTCTACCCTGGCCACATCCCCATACCAACCACCTCCCCATACTGACCAGCCCTCTGCACTGACCAGCTCCCTACACTGACCACCTCTGCATGCTGACCAGCTCCCCACCCCAACTACCTCCCTACCCTGGCAATCTCCCTACACTCACCATCTTATTACACTGACCATCTCCCCACACTAACCATCTCCCCACCCTGACCATCTCCCTACACTGACCACCTTCCCACGCTGACCACCTCTCCATACTGGCCATCTTCCTACACTGACAACCTCCCTGCACTGACCGTCTCCCCACACTGACCACCTCTCCACAATGACCACTTCCCTTCACTGACCATCTCCTCACCCTGACCCCTCCCTACACTGACCTCCTTCCTACACTGCTAATCTCCCCACACTGACCACCTCCCTACACTGACCACCTCCTTCAGATATGACCTAATTCTTACAGACTGGACATGTACCAGATGTGTGTACGAGTACAGGAGGCCTGGTTCCCTATCTTGACCATCTCTACACTAACCAGTTTGTTACAGCCCTCAGGTGGTCAGCTTACAGACATTCCACCGTGTGATGCAAAATTTTACAGACATGAAGAAGCAATTACAGAACCATAGTTGTCCTTGGAGGATTTACAATTCTCTCTTAGACAAAACTAGGCAGGCAGCAACTAGTAGAGCTGGACATTTTTCATATGTTTTTTCAAATATTTTTACAAATTTATCTTTTACACTTGAGTGGCAATTTGTGTGTGTGTGTGTTGGTGGTTATAGTGGATGATGTTAATTTGTACCTCATAAGACCTTATGTACAAGTCCATAAAAGCCTTTTTCTTTGCGTTCTAAACACGTGGCCTATTTTAAAATGTATCTTCACATTTAGTTTATGTGATTTTTATATACTAGAAATGATTGGTATTTATCTATTTTTTCTTTTAATGTGTCAAAATTTGCAAATTTTCTTACTTCATTAAAAACTATTATAAGTATTTAAATATACAGGTGGCCACAAAGTTTGTGTACAATTTAAAATAGTTGCCCCTTTTGAATTGCACACCGACTCTGTGGACAACCTGTACTAGTAGAATGTTTTCATGATTTCTTTTAATATTTAACTATGTAGTCAATCTATAATTTATGCTAGCAAACTGTGTTAAAAATCATATTCACAAGGCATTTTTTGATGTCTGAACCAATTATCATAGCGCTATTTGTTATATATTCATAGTGCTAAGGAATCAGAAATTTCCCTCATATATCAAGTATCCTTTCCAATGAGTTTACGGGTAGATTCTAACCCCTCACTTGAATGCCTATTCAAGGATTAATACTACTTTGAAAAACTTATTATAGGTTATGAAATGTCTGGCTGTGAAATTCCTTTCTCATTTTCCTTTTCTATATTTCTTTGATTATTGTTATGTCTTATTATTACAGAAGAAAGGTGTTAATTATCCTGTCATGTTTCAAAATAAAAGCTTTTGGGACTTTTACGAAGTGTGTTTACATGTGCACCGTGTACAAACCTTGTATCCTGTTTCTTCTGATTTTAATAAAAACGTCTTCATTATTTTTATGGCTGTGTGTGATGATGGTTATTGAATCAAAATTAAAACTCAGTCTTATGTTAATAAAATATATTTAAGTTTTGATATTGTTAAAAATTATAATGTATTGAATGCTCACCATGCAGCAAGGCTGAGCTCTTTATTCAAAAAAAATGATAAATTATAATATCAATAACAAGAATAATTTTATCTTTGGGTGTTGCAGACACTAGATTTTCCTTCACTACATTATTTTTTTTAAATATTCGAAATAATTGTATTTATAGAGGAGAGTATTGAGGCCTAATGGATTGAAGCAACACACCCAAAGATTCCTAAAGGTGAACTGCAGAGCCCAGCTCGCCACCTGCAAGTGGAACACAGGATGGAAAGCATTAGGCACGTGTGCTTGGGTTTTGAATTTTCACGTGAACCCATACAGCAGATCAGTGTTTCTGAGAACAGATCATGAAGAGATTTACTTTGAGGAAGAGGCTTGGGTCATGGTGGGGTGGACAGGTGTGTCCCACATCCCTGGGGGGCTCCAGGGGACGGCTTTCTCCTTCAGGGAAGCTCAGCTCAGCTCTCACAGCTAGAATTTCCCTGCTAGACACCACCCAGCAAGCATGGAGGGGAATTAAAATCACTCTTCCACAGTGTACCCGACGTTGCTTCCAGAAGGATCAGCATGGCCAGTCAGCACCTTCTCCTCCGAGCCTGGTATCCTCTTATGGCTCAGGGACTATGTTCCGTGTTTGTGCATGAGTACATCCACTCTTCATCCCCTGTGCACATTGCATAAACTGTGCACACACACCATACGTGCACTCTCATCGCATGTGCCCACACGCTGCGTACGTGCACACTGTGTCCCCGTGCACACTGCGTCCCCGTGCACACACACTATATACGTGTTACAGTCCAGATGTGAGGGTTACAAGCTGACCCTTCTCCAACCAAAAAGCACATACAGTTCTCCCCATGTGTTCACTTGGAATACAGTTCATTTTTATTAATTTCATGGTTACTGATAGAATTTTTGGTCCTTTTGGTTGTGGTTGATGCTGAAGTCAGTTTTCACTTGTGTATCGGTAACAATTTGGAGTCACCTCTAAGATGTAATCCACAATCCTGCTGTTTCTACACAGATGATTGTGTATTTCAACGGCAGGACACCATGAGGATTTGGGACAGAGCTCACACATTCACAATCACACACCTTCTCACACACACACACTCGCACACACACACTCACACACACATCCACACACTCACACATACACTCACACACACACCACTCTCACTCACACACACATTCACACACACACTCACAATCACACACCTTCACACACACACATACATTCACACACTCACACACACATACACTCACACACACACATTCACACACACACCATGTTAAGAATCCCTGTAGGTTTGGAAAAAATAAAATGGAGAACCAACTTTCTATTTCAGCTCCCCTTTATGAAGTGATTACCTTCACAGCCCTGCTGCGTTTCTCTGGGGCAGTGCAGTGCCCGGTGCCGGCTGCGGGCACCTGCCCCCCTGGCCTGCTCATGGCCGTGCTGTGCGGCTGCCCTGCCTGCCACACTGGGCACCGCTCCATAAAACCTGTGCTGCAAGGAACAAAGAGGGGCACGAATTTATCTTTAATGATAAAAAGTTCAACTCTTTTCAAGAAAGGTGTTTTCAGAGCTGAATCAAATATTTGATTTTTCACTCAACTACAAAATGAAGACTGTTTTTAACAAATGCTGTAGTTAGAGCCAACTGGATGAGGGTTTAGGAGGACTTTGTATGGTTCTCTAAAGTCCAATTTGAAATCATTTAACTTGTCACCTTAGATGCTTTATCCATTGATTGGGCATCAATATTTAATCCTCCGTTTCTGAAGAAATTGCAACATTATATGCCATCTTCAGTACTTTAAAAAAAATCAACTACTAGTGTCTAAATTTAGAATATAACTTTAAAGATTTTAGAGAAAGTAGTTTTTGCTAAGATGTGTTTTTCTGTTGTGTAGCATTTTGGAACTGCACATTGGTTTAACTTCTTTTTGGATTCCTATTTTAAACACTGTGCTCATAAAACATACAAGTGCCATTTTTTGGCCAGCTCGAACACTGTGACCTGTCTGCCCCTTTGTGTCTTAGCCTGGCTGCCAGCTCGGGGGCTCACTGGCCCTCCGTTTACTGCCGGGCATCTGATGTCGTGTCAGACTTGCATTCGGATGAAAAGAAGTGGTCACGTCTGATGACATCAAAGGACGCACACACCTGTCAGTCTACCCGAAAGACCAGGTTTCCTGTTTATCTGCACTGATAGGCTTAAGGTCAGCGAGATACTTATTTTTCTTAGCAATAATTTGTGGTTCCATGGTGCATATAAAAAAAGGAAAATTATAGAAACGAGTTGACACAGGAGCCAAAGCATCAGATGACAACATCATCTCATCCGTGTCTCTGGGTCACTCTGTGAAGTTATATGAACTGCTGTTTGAGGGTTGGAACTTCCTCCCTCCCTCACTCACTCTTCTTGCTCTCCAGAAAAGAAAATTATTTCTTAATTATTAAGTCAAGCCTCAGAATAAATTTAAAATCAAGGATTGTATTGTTACATCCCTTGAAAGAACCAAGCTGATACCTATGGAGACTCCTAGCTGAAGAAAGAAAAAGAGGTTCTAGAAATTTGGTATATTGTTTCATTTCAGCCTGGAGTGTCAACTCTACATCTACCAAATACAAGGCTGCTGGAGCACGACCTTGCTGTGGTGGACACTGCACGGAAGGCCTGTTTCCCAGTGCCCTCACCGAGGGATGTCCAGGGGCTGAGACAAGCTCTGTCTTCCAACCACTTTCGACATTTGCTCAGCGGATTTCAGAATCGCTCTGGGCCAGTGACTGCTGTGTGCCTTTGGTTTTTCTTTTCAAATAAAAATGTTTATTGTGGCTAATCCACACCTCTCACTTTTGTACATTTGGTGTTTTAGAGGCAAATCATTTGTCTTTTAACTTCACGGTTATTAACATGAAGAGGGAAGAGACATGGGTCTAAAAGAGATCACAAGATCCTGGACCCCAACCCTGATACATGAGGAGACTCAGGTTGATCCTGGGGGTGGTGTGTCTAAGCATTTTTTTTTCCAGTGAGAGGGAAGTGAATAATTGTGGGCAGAGAATCACCACTAATAAAGGGTGTTCTGAGAGTCTCCATATGTAGAAAAAATTAACCCACTCACATTATATTTTATATTTTAATATTTTTGGTATTTATATGCTTTTATATTCTAATGGAGCCACTTAAAAGCCCTGGTACAAGGAAAAGACCAGTAAGGATCATTTAAGGAACTCACACACAGTTACTTGCGTTACAACAGGTGCCTCGGGACACACTCGCTTGAGGGCAGAGAGGACTGCGTGTGTGTGTGTGTGTGTGTGTGTGTGTGTGTGTGTAGGTGGCCGACAGGTAGAGGAAAGTTTGTAAATATTTTGTAAAATTTTTAAAGGAGTGTTTTGTAAATAAAAGTACATTTAGTTACAATTTCCCATTTTCTCTGTGTGTGGCAACTTTGGTGACCCTCTGTAGATTCCTGTATCACACAACTGGGTCCCTCCCCTCACTCCTCCCCTTTCTAGGAAACATCACCGTGACTTTTCCTCTCTGGTCTGGCCTCAGGTACGGGGCCTGCTTTGGCCGTACAAATGTTATGCAAGAGGAGGCTGGAGCAGGATCTGTGCAGCTGGACTTGCCCACACTCCAGGACACATTCACCGTTACAGAAAAGACATACCCAAGCTACCCCTTTATCTTAGGGAGAGATTCAGGGTCCTGTGTGGAGGAGACATCACCAAACATTTGAGCTTCAGCAGCCTGGACTATGAGAACTGGGGCACGTAGGTGTAAGGATTGGCGTCTGAAGATTAAAGTGGGTTTGAACCTTCCTGTAAATTAAGTAACAGGCCAGACCCGGCTTAGCCTTTAAGAAACACAAACTAAGAATTAGACAGCAAGGAGTCTGTTCTCTGAATGTGTGTCTGTCCTCGTGTTGGGTATGCCTGAGGCTTCAGAATCAAATGCATTTTGAGGGCAATTCAGGTCATTTTTCTAGGCTACTAACTTGGAGAGAGAAAAATTATACGACTACTTTCTAAGGAGGCCCCAAATTAATACATCATGATTTAATGATTTAGCACACCCCTGTGACCCTGTGCCTAGCCATCAATTGCAAATGTCACCAAAATAGATTGTATATGTGTGGGAAAATAGGCACGGGTGTCTGATTTGCTGGTATATACTTGTGAAAACCAATTTACTCGAGGGATAAATAGGGTCTCGTTTAATTTAAGTGGAACAGCAAACACGGTCTAGCAATTTTTCTGACTACAGCCTCCATCTTCTAAAATCTAAAAATAAGAATTACATTTTCGTCAGTAACAGGCATGAGGACAGAGAAAACTGGAATTTTCAATTGGTATGCATGCTAAGTAGTCACCTCATCCTAAAGCTATAATTGAAAATCTTTTATATGGCAAATTCAGAATAATTACCAAGCTAGAATATAGTAAATACAGCAGCCAACGGAGTTCTATGAAAACAAAAACTTAATTTTCAGTTTTTATCACATAGTTAATATTTGGCCTTTTATGAATAAGACTTTAAATGTCTCCAGCGCATGGCAGAAACTGTATCCCAGCTGCTGCCGATTTTTCACTGGCGAGATACAGTTCCTCATTCAAAGCCGGAAATGTACAGAGGGCATATTTGGCTTAATATGTGATTATTTTTCTCTTGATAACAAAGAGTGAATAATTTCAGAGAAAGCAGTTTCCTTCCTGACTATTTATCAGCAGTTCCTCTGCAGCAGGCTTACGTTTTTATTTTTTTGTTTTGTCACATCTAACTGAAAGTCTTTAAAATGGCTTTATCTAAAGGTCAGCTACCTCTGCTATCCAATTTAATTTTATCTACAAAATTTTGTGACTTTGGATTGGGATTAGTGATAAGTAAAGATAAGTGTAATGTCACAGCATTTGTACCTGGGCGGCCAGAAACACAGCTTGCTAACTGGTGGGGATTTACTGGGGGCCGGGGTAGACCTGGACCATCAGGAGGAAATGCCCTCTGACGGTTAACCTCCAAACTTAACTTTTAATGGATCAGAGCAGAAAAAAAGTAAAGTCACTTAAAAATTATGTGTAGGTCCCACAGCCGCGAGACTTGCCGGCGTCCTGATTAAGGAAGTAACGGGTGAAAAGATGCACAGAAGCTAATGCTCCAGGGACAGCATCGCGGAAGCCCTGAGATCTCTGCAGGGAGCAGACGTTGCAAGCTAGTCACATTTAGCTTTGGTGCCATTTTAAACAATAACATTTGCCAGCTTATCCCCCCACCCCCTTTTTTTAAATTTCATGTTCTACAATGTTTAAATTTCCTTTGGCTTCCTAGTAGAGCTTCCTGCAGGAAGAGAAGGCCGCCTGGGTCCTGCGACAGTATCATTTTTCTTTCTGTGTTAATATTGGGCTTTTTCTTTTTCTTATCGGTCTTGCAAATGTGTCTTCTGAGTTAAATTTCCTAAGTGTACTGGTAAAAACAAGTTATTTTCTTTGTTTTCCATGTTTCTCCCTGCAAGGCAGCACATCCCAGGAGGTCTCAGGAACCCCATGCTCTTTCCAGCCGCTCCAGGGAAGGAGCCTCCCATGCTGGAGAGGCAGGGGCAGCTCCATCGCTCGCTGGCCCCTGGGTACAGTCCTCATGGCCACGTTTCCTCCTCTCTCTGTGGGTCCACATTGTGTCCTCCTATTACTGTTATGAGGACACTTGTCATTGGATTTAGAGCCCACTGGACAATCTGTGATAACCTTATCTAGAAACCCTTAATGTCCACACAAACCTTTTACCCAGAAAGTTTACATTCACGGGTCTAAGCATCAGGACGTGGACAGAACAGAAGTCACACACCACATTCCCAATTTTGTGATAAGCATCCTTTACCCTTGCCTATTAACCGTATTTATTGATTTTTCCAGTATAGAGACTTTGAAAACCTCCCTCAGCAAAACGCTTGATTTGGGTGGAATCTTTCCTACGGTGCCTTCAGGGACGCTGCTCCACCTAGACTCTCACCAAGAGAACAGGTGGAAACGGAGGGCTCAGCCCAAGTTCACACTGCTCTCACATCACGGGACTTTCTATTACGGGAGGATCACTGCTCTCACATCACGGGACTTTCTGTTACGGGAGGATCATTTTCATCTGGAAAGTAAAGGAAAAGCATTAATGCTTATTACATCACCATTATACAAATCAATAATAAATATTGTATTATCCTTAATTCTACACGGAGGTCGCCATCCATCTGTTCTTTATGAAGAAAGGACGGAGCAAATGTTTGTATGTAAATCTTTTATGTTAGAAAGCAATGTTGTGTCAACAAAAATAATTAGACTTTTATTCCTTGCCTTATTGGAATGTCAATTAACTTAGAACTGAAAGCAGTTATTTTAAAAAGGATGGGTTTGAATAATGTGTGCCAGGAAGTAACAGAGATCGTTTCCCCACAAGTTTTTTTTGGGGGGAGACCACTAGGCATGGGTTGAAGAGTCAAAGAGTCTCAAACTGAAAACTCTTAAAATGGATCGATATGTTCACAGGGCTGGAAACTGTTATAAGTAGTTTTGACCAGAATTTCATACACAGGGGTTTAAATTTCTCTGTGAAGAAAACAGGTAGGAAAAGATGATTGGGCAGGATTCGGAGTCTGCAGCCTCCTGTCTGGATCATCACAAGGAGAGGTCTGAAAGGGGACCAGCACCAGGAGACGGTGTCCTGCCTTAGAACTGGTGCCCGAGACAGACCCTCCTCTCTGGGACCAGACCATCGGGCCTCCCTGGGACCAGAACCACAAGTCTACAAATAACGAATGTCTCAACCCCCACGAAGATGCCTGGCGCCTACATTTTAAGTGTCTGTGCAGATCCGCCGTCCCTTCACACGTGAGCCCTTCCTGCAGCTCACAGGTCTTGGCATAGTTTGAGTGAAGAATATTTCAAAGTTAGAAATTTCTTCCAGGGAAAAAGAGAAAAAAACAACAAATTGCCAAAACCAAATTGATGAGGAAAAATGGATTTAGAAAAGCTGGTAACTAGATTTCCGTAGGTGTCCAGAGACAATCTTGAGAATGCAAAGTGTTCATTACAGGACATGTTCGGCAGACTCCGTTAGCTAATTTCACTTTTTCTAATAAGGAAACTCAAAATAAATTCAAAAAGCATAAAGAGTATAGCCCACACTGTGGCATAAAGTTTGTGTTTGGTTATAATTCTCCTAATCCGCGTGTGGACCCACTGAGCCAAATTATCACTCCCACGTTCCTGCAGGGGAGTCCAACTGAGCAAGGACAGTAATACATTTGGACGGAGCCGCTACAATAAATAAAAGTGAGTGCAGACCAGGAAAGAGTCTGGATAAAGACTTAGTGACCTTTACACAGGCGCACGTGGGGGGTCATCAGCTCTCAACACAGCTGAGGTGTACATGGTGCTTCATAGGATTTTCATTCACTGAGGATTTCTGAATGAAAAAATAGTGTAAACATTCATAAACCAACCTATGTTCTCTGGTTTATACTGTTTTTATTTTGGGAAAGTTTGCTTGAATTTTTTTTAAATTTATTTTCAGCAGAAATATTCCTTGAGATATGATTTTCCAAAGAATGTAATAGATCAATTGGATATGTAGACAGCCTGTTATTTAAGTGTCATCTGTTCAAAAACACTTTTTCTTAATCAAATTCAGAGCATTAAATCGCATTTGTCCTCAGGCACACTTTGGTGACTGAAGCACCATTCAAGACTATGGCTGACGTCATCTTGAAACACCTACTGAGAATCAATCAGTTGTGAGTGTTACCCATGTACTAAGGGGTGTTTGGTGATTAATTTCTCTCTGTGTACAGCTGGGAGACGCTACGAACCCCATACAGGTATACATGATGCAGCTGCCACGTTGCTGTGGATGTGGAAAGGATAAGCGCAAGTTGGAACTGGTCTTTCTCATGATTACATTGGTGTGAGGCTGTGTCACATTTCTGCACATGGGTTAACTCTGTTTCCAAAAAATCCTGTAGTTACGTAGTTATCCCTGTGCTATGTATATGTGACTCTGCAACATGAGAGAGTCTTGGAGCAGCCTTCCTGTAAGGAACATAAGACATGGCTCTGGGCACAGCAGAATCAGGGCACACGCTCAGTCAAGACAGGCTGTGGACCTGGGGGAAACACGCTCCTTCTACTGCTGACCTCTGACCCTCCACATGCTGCAAACAAAAAGCAATAAAGGAGTCTCAAAAAGCAATAAATAGAGGCTCAGCGGCTGTGCCTCAAACAGCTAAGGTGCCAGCCACATACACCAGAGCTGGCGGGTTCGAATCCAGCCCAGGCCTGCCAAACAACAATGACGGTTGCAACCAAAAAATAGCTGGGCATTGTGGCAGGCACCTGTAGTCCCAGCTACTTGGGAGGTGGAGGCAGGAGAATCACTTGAGCCTAGAAGTTGGATGTTGCTGTGAGCTGTGATGCTATCCAGGGTGACAGCTAGAGGCTCTGTCTCAAAAAAAAAGCAATAAATAGAGTCTCAAAAAATATCTATTACATATAGGATATGGCTGGACACTAAAAAGTGCAGCACGACCAATAGGTCATCATCCGAGGAGGGGCAGGGAGGGCTCCCGAGGGCGCAGCAGGTGCATCTTGGCCAGGTTCCCACAGCCCTGCGGTCACAGCCCCTCTGGGAGGGCACCCCACCTACTGTGCCGTCCAGCAAGGACTGTGGAGTTTTGTTTTTTTATAACTAGTATTGCTTATTTTAATTTCATGTTTCTAATATTATCTAATATTATCTCATCACTTTCAGGACTTATTTTTTTTTAAAAGATGGAGGCTGGTCTGTTTCTGTTATTTGTCTTCTCTGTGGTAAGTTGTACGATTTTATTTTATTTAAAACATTTTAGACACAGAGTTCTTCTGTTGCTTTCCCCCCTGTAAACTCACATTTCCACTTGTCCTCCGCCAGCAAGAGCAGAAACCAGTTTTCAGACAGAGCGACGTGTTTATACCTTTCACCTAAATCTAGCGAGGCAGTGCCCCTTCCAGCCATTCTCAAGTCCTGTTGATGTTTGAGTGCCCCAGAACAGCCCTAGAGTGGCAATTATGATGTTTTTGCCTCAAAGTAGAAACCCAGGGTGGCAATCAAGGCCAAGAAAAGGCCCCGGTGCCTCCTCCCACACCCCGGGTGAGGTTTTCTGCAAGGATTGCACGTCAGGTGCAGCTTTTGAGGCATTAAAATCCCCCCAATATCTCAGTGTCTTTAGACACCAAGCTTTTTCTGGGCTCATGGTTCTGTGTGCTGCCTGGGAAGTGCCTCTGGCTTTGGCCAGTTCAGATGAAACGTCTGGGCTCACTTGTGCGTCTGGATGGCCAGTGGCTCACTTGGCAATGGGCTTTCCTGGGCTGCAAGGTATCTTCAGGGCTCTCGCGAGGGTGGGGCCATATCCACACCACCTCCCATCCAGCTGGTGCACAGGCACCCGGGGCAGTGTCAGGATTTTAAGAACTATGAGGGGGGAGGTCCAACGTACTCTTTAGCCAGGGATGTCGCATTGGCTGCTGGAAGTTATTGACCAACCTGTGTCCCAGGATTGGAAAAGTTTCTGCCTTTTGATGGGAGGACCTGCAGGATTGCAGCAACGGCATGGGTATGGGGGCTGTTGTAGCTGTAAAATCCTCACCAGAGGGACAACTCTTTCTCCTATGGAGAAGAACCCTGGGCTGTGTACAGAATCTTTCCCAGCAACCTTAGAGTCTATTCCAATTTGAATTTGAACAAGGAATTATCTGAGGTCCTGGAATTTCACTCTATTTGCATTATTTGTGATCTGGAAGCCCACTGGCCACATGGGTCACGTGGTGATACGGTGTGCAAGTGACATCGAAAGACTCACGGACACTAGTCCCTGTCCCTGTGTGTAGTTCCTGGTTAGTGGTGAGCGGACGTCTCTCCCTTTATGGGTAGTGGTGTTGAGCAGACACCTGTCCCTTCAGGGAGACTTTCCAGTATATCCTGCTGGAATGCGCTGCAATTAAACACCCTAGGATAAGTTGAAGTGGGAGGAATTTGGTCCCAGAAATTTTCAGATGATTATTTTACTATTTTTTACATTAGCAATAGGAAATGTTCAGCAGAGGAATGCAAAACATTTATTTTTGAGTAATGTCCACTTCTTATAAAAAAGGATACATAATTTATTCCTAGGAAACCAGGGTTCAGTTAGCTACATTGTACTTTTAATTAGTTGTATAAAATCAGGACTAACAGAGAACATAAGTATCATTTATATCATTTTTTAATTTTCTTCTTCAACTGGTAATAAAGGGACCATATCATATAATTTCCACATATAATTAATTTGTGTGAATTAAGTCACACTTTTACTTTCTTAGCATTTACATTTTAAATATTTTATTCCTGAATCAGAATGCAAAGGGTCCTTTCTAAAGTTTTCTTTTACCTTTTTTGTTTTGTTTTGTTTATTGGAATGGGAAAGTGTAGATAGCAAGAGATTTGGGCTTGAATACACACCATGGAGTCACACTATGCATAAGGTGAATTTGGAAGGAAAATTTAATGTACTCCCTCTGAGCTGATGAGGGTGGAGTCAGAGGGGCCCCCACATCCCTCCTGTGGTGGGTGGGCTCAGATGCGGCTCCCATTACGACATGATGACCTTTATAAGCCAGCACTCTGTAGGCAATGACGAATCCATAGCAATGAAACGTCGCCTAACTTCTTCCATAAACCTGTTTAAGGCACTTTACATGAAGTAAGACAAATGGACAGTCAGCTCATTTTAATTTCACTAGTTCAGGGATAATTAAAGCCACATGTGGCCTTCTGGATCCTTAAGTGCAGCCTTTTGACTAAATCCTAATGTTACAGAACAAATCCTCTTAGTTTTATTGGTGCATTATTGTCTTTTATATTTATATTTTTAAAATGCATGCATTCAAAATACTAAAGAATAAAACAAAATAACTTTCAATGAAATAATCCTCCTAGCTTGATCAGCAGAGTTAGACGATTAGTAGCCATGGGCCGAACTGAAGCAGCTGCACTGTTGATGCTGTTCTAACTACACCCACCTGACCGGTACCAGTAACACCAGAGGCTGGTTGGTGACAGTTTATGGGGTCGAGTGCACCAGTCGGCTATCAGCTTTTGACAACCGCATGCTGTGTTTTTGCTTGAGTGGAAATTGTAATAGTTGCACAGCTTGACAATATTCCCTAATTCCATCTGTTTAACAGCCCATCATATCAGGGAAGACCAAGACCACTCTGATTTATAAACGAGAATTGGACATTGCAATGTTATCTTGTTTCTGCTGAAGGTAAGATGATTTGCTGGCTTTACGAGGCTGCAACGTCAGTGTTAAAGGAATTCAGTGCTCACCAGCACAGTAAGATTCATAAGGACCACAGTATTTTAAATTAGAGGGAGAGGTGTGCAAGTTTGTTTGCAGACATTAAAATATGAAAAGGGAAAGCAATTTGTTCAAGCCGTAATACAACTTGGAAATGATGGCTCTGAAGCAACTTACAAAGTAGCTTGTATACTGGGGGAGTGGAACAGCATTGAGTGATATAGAAATTGTAAAAAGAATGCATTGTCAAAGTTGTGGGACTCTTAGACCCCAAGAAGAAACTGCCAACAGCTGCCTATTTCAAGGAGAACCATCCCTGATCAGCAGCACAAGTCAGCCTTCCCCCTAACAGAACAACTTCACACAGTATTTCAAAAGGAAAATGTGTGGCCATCAATTGCTTTGGATGAACCAAATGACACTGTTGACTCAGTGCTTTTTTTTTTTTTTTTGCAGGGCTGGGCTTGAACTCGCCACCTCCGGCATATGGGGCTGGCGCCCTACTCCTTTGAGCCACAGGTGCCGCCCACTCAGTGCTTTTTTTTTGAACTTCATTTGGATCATAACTTGCTTTGAACATTTCTGCAAACAGAGCAGAGGATGGATGTCTTTCACCGCTTTCAGGGTAAACATTATGAAGTTGGACTAATAGAGTATACACGGCGCACCGTCCCTGACAGGAAAATACGAAGGGTTTATCGTTGAGATAAAAAAATGCATCAACAGACCTCGATGTTCTTGTATCCTTCATCTTTTCTTGCATCAGTAAAACCTCTGTGCTAAAGCTCCGTTGTAAGTGGCAGATTGGGACAAGTTACGAGAGTTGTTACTAATATATTTGCCACGTGTTACAGGTGTTGTTCCTGTTAACAGCATCTTCAGTTTTGTGATGTGCTAAAGTTGGAAGAGGAGGTGCTCCATCTGGATCTGCCTTGTCATTCTAAAGAACGTTGGCTATTACAGGGAGGGGCGGGTGTTAGACAAAACTGAACCTCTGTGGGAAGAGACAGTTAGGTTTTATGAAGAACAGAATCAGCAAAGTGAACTATGGAAAGAAGATTTCTGTAGGAAGAGAGCATTTCTGTGTGACAGCAGGTCAAACGAAAACAACTTGCATATTTCATCACAAGGTAAAAGTCTATATGTGGTGTGTGGCAAAAATCTAAGCATGTAGAACAAAACCTGTCTTTTTTCAAAACGCTTCTTCTTCAAAAGGAAATTTCAGGTGAACATTCTTGCCAGTTAGCAAAGGTTGTGGATGAGCAGGATGGTGCACGTACGTGTGAATTATTGGAAGGATACACAACAATAACATGGGAGTACAGTGACGAGTCACTGACTTTGAGAATCATGAGGTCACACACAAATTAGCATTTCAGCCCCACCTGGTTGGTATCACCAAGGCACCCAGAGAAATACAGATGGGATGGACTGAGCTCTCCGTCGATGACATTTCAAAGTCATTGTTTGATGCTGAGAAAGATCCGATTAAATTGTGTAAAAACACAGAATACCCAGGCGGTGCCTATGGCTCAGGGACTAGGGTCCAGGCCCTATATATCAGAAGTGGCAGGTTTGAACCCGGCCCTGGACAAACTGCAACAAAAATATAGCCAGGTGTTGTGTTGGGCACCTGTAGTCCCAGCTACCTGGGAGGCTGAGGCAAGAGAATCACCTGAGCCCAGGAGTTGGAGGTTGCTGTGAGCTGTGACGGCACAGCACTCTATGGAGGGTGATAAAGTGAGACTCTGCCTCTAAAAAAATGAAACACAGAATACCCACACCTTCAGCAACGTGCCCCCAAAATGTTTTCTTGCTTTCAACCACTTATAGCTGCGAATCTAAATTCGCCTACTTACCCCAAATCAAGCCATCCTTAAGGCCATGAATGACTGGCACCCGTCTTGAGGATCTGTTGACGTTGGGGACCTCCATGTAACTGAATACTCAAATGCCTTCCAATAAAAAGCAGATACAACAAAGTCATTAAAAGGTTAGTTAACCTTAAAATTAACAAATAGCTTTCAGACGTTGAAACTAATAAGTACATGGCATTTAGAGTTTTACAAAATAATGTACATTTTAAAGTGTATCTAGGTGAAGTTTCTTGAGTGCAGCCTTACTTGATTAGAGCTAAATTAATGCAACGTCCCACAGAGAAAGTTTCCCCACCCCTGCCCTAGTTGAATAACATACATTTCCTAGGTCAGATTTTGTTTATCAGAAAAATTAAACATAAAGTAAATATTATAATGCCATTGAGACAATTTTAAATCACCCTACCACAAAATGGGAACACAAACGCATTCTATGTCTCCCAGAATAATTCAATTTCTTATTTTGTTATGTCCTGTTTGTCCCACATGAACTACTTTTCTTTTTATATTCAAAATAAATCTGAATCTGACAAAATTCTATAAGTTCTTGCATCCCGAGAAATTTACGTTATTGAATAAAGAAGGATGCCAATTCAATTTCCTTGAATTTATGGTTCCTAGGTCCTTTTTCTCGCATCATGGGATAAAAGTATTTTGCTTGTGATTGTCAAGATCCTAGATTATAACGTTGCAGACACAATTAATTTGGAATTCTGTAGTCCGAATTAAAAATGAGGCTCCGAGGCTTGTGGTTCTCATTTGACCCTTTTTTCACAGAGTTTTTAATTTGTTAAAAAGATAATCATTTGACCTAAATATTTTTAAATAATTTCAGATTGTTGAACAGTGAAATGTAAGCTCATTTCATCTTCATGGGTGACTAAGAGCTAGATTTAGAGGAAAATGAGGAGGAAGATGAATAATTTGCAAACAATCTCTCATACCGTAGGTTTACCTGTGCGTAGACAAAAAGTCTGTTGTTTGTCGCATGTACCTGCGTGTCATTGCAAACAAAGAAAAATTAATATGCCCAACCGTTATGCTAACAGCCTAACAGGAACACTGTCCATGCATGTGTTTTTATTTTTTAATTTTATTTATTTATTTATTTTCATATTCTGAATTTTATTGTTAATAATTACTTTTGTAAAGAGAACATGTTATATCCCTTGAACTTTCCCATTTTATTTATTTCTTTTATAAATGTACAGAAGGAATATCTATAACAGGATGTTTGGAAATATGTGCATATTGTGGAATGGCTAGATGGAACTAAGTCATATGCACATCATCTCACATACTTGCTTTTTTGAGGTGAGAACACTTAAGATCGATTCTCTTTGTGGAACACTTCTGCACTGCTGGTGGGAATG
>CAUYPK010042813.1:0-10788 GCA_963574355.1 Loris lydekkerianus | reverse complement strand
TGCCCCTTAGGATTAGGGCTGTGAGGCAGTTCTGTCCCCGCCTTTAAGCTGCTCAGTCACTAGGTTACTTTGTCCCGCCAGATCCTTGCTCTGGGACCCTGAGGGCAAAGCTTGCCGGAGCAGTTTTTCCACACAATGGCTTTCACTTAGCCCAGTTCAGTGGCTCCTTTTGGGGCCCCAGACAATGCCCAAAGTTCTCCACACTTTTGCTCAAGCTCTCCCCAAGGCAGCTCAACTGAGCGCCAAGTCCAGGAACACCAAAAAATTTCACAGGTAAGGACTTTCCAGTTTGCAGTCTCACTGCTGCTTGTACTCACAGTTGCCGGCGTGATTAGGTTGATCGAACGCACGCAGCCACTTGCCAGTTTTCCACTGTTTTTGTCTTCCTCCTGGGGTCCAGTAGTCCCTTGCTGGCTCCCTGTATCCTCAAAGGGATGATCATAGGCAGATCCCACCGGCCAGAGATGTCTGGAGTCTTGTCTCCCCAGATTCGCCAAGCCCAGTTACAGGGAAGCTGTTACTCAGTCGCCATCTTTAATCCACCAGCCTGTAAGGTCTTTATGCGCCTCATACTGTTAGGGAGTTAAAGCATTGATTGTAAATGGTCTGAACACTTTGCTTATTTGGGGCAATACAGATATAAAGTAAGTTGTTTAGTGCTCAAAAACGCGGTATTGTTTAATTGTATGGAATATGGGGTGGGGGAGAGAGCTGAAAACTTTTTTAATTTCTCCTGCCTCCTTTGCTTCCAGGAGAAACCTCACCTCCTGGTCTTTAAACCTCATATCAACTACAGTTGTCCTTTCTGACATGAGATTGTTTATTTCTCTACTAAGAATGATCTGCCCATTTTTTTCCTACTCACTAAGATCTTGCCCATCACTCAAGGCCCAGTCTCCTACGACCTCACTTTTCAGACAGAGTTCAGACGTGTCATCCTAGAAGTGTACTTAGAATTTCTTGCTCTAAAACTTTAGTGATTCCTAAGGATACCAGCCCACAATAAAAAGTAGTCCAGATATTTAGAAAACATTTTCTGACTGAGATTATGGCAAGCTTTCTGGAATAGGGAATCTGGACTAGGTTTAGGAATCATCTGGTAATTCTTCTAGACTTTGATGATGTTAAGTCATTAGTAGGGCACATGTAATCGTGCTGGGGAGCAGCAGATGGGGTAAAATTGAATAGGCCAATAATTTTGGTACACAGGAAGAGTCTCCCAGATTGTTTTAACCTCAGGTAAAAACAGGCCTAGAATAAGTAGCACAAAAATATATTTCTTCTGCCCCGGCACTACATCATCACGCCGACTTTAAAGTTTCCACCAACTTCTTTTAGCCTACAGGTATTACCTGCCCATATTTACAACACAGTTTTGCCAGTAATAACCCTTTCACTTTCTACCTTCTCCACTATCTCTCCTTCTGATAACTACTCCTGAAATTTATCAGGTTAATGAAGCCACCACTTCCACTGAGATAACTTTAACCCGAGGTCTCTCCAACACTGCTTGTGATGTCTGGCAGGAGCTGCCCAAGTCTGCAGATATGTGTAGCCAAATAATTATCTTACAGCTCTAGTTTATACCCAAGATGAGATTCCCACATGGTGTCAGGTAGGGGAGATAGATATAAAGACATAAGAAACTTCCAATATAGCACTTGCTATACCAGATTTAACGATGATGTGTTCCTATTTCAATTGGTCTTTACAATAATCTGATGGAGGACATAGAGACTTGGAAAAGTTAAGCAATTTTCCCACGATCACATTCTTTCAAAGCCAGAATTGCAATTCAGGTGTCATTTCAAAGTCCTTCTCTTACCACTGCATGGTGGTGGATGTGGTCTGGCATCCGAAAGGAACCAAGTATCCTGAGAAGGGAGCAACTGGGTGAGCTCTGCCTATGTGCAATCCCAACTGTGTTTACCCTTGGTTGAGTGTGGGAATTCAGCACTTACTCATCAAAACCAGGAGGCTTCCAGAAACTGCAGGTAAATTAGTCTGATCGTCAGGGAACCTGGTACAGAAAAGATGGAACTTTCTTCCAAAATGAATGGAAAAGATAAAATTCCAGGAAGGCAACACTGTGTTCCAATCTTCTGGGGGGCCTGTTCTAGGACCAGAACTGTACGTTGATGACTATAGATACACGGTGTTGCCACCACAAAACATCTGCCTTTCTCATTACTATTTAAGGTACCATGAGAGACAGGGCACTGTATGTCATCAATCAGATACCGGCTTGTTGTTTTCTATGAATTTGATGTATCCCTATTTTCCCATATGCCTTGCCTCTTCCTGATACACATTGCCTTCCCACTCTGCCTCCTCCACTTCATTTGTCACCTTCTGTTCCCTCCCCTGCTTCTTCTGTTTTCAATTTAGTGATGTTAAATGTTTCAAGTGTGAAATAATATGCATTACATTGAAGCTTTTCAGGAGAACAATGGAAATATACGTACTAACACTGTGTGTGTCTATGTGTGATTATAATATGTGATCAATGGCAACAATATTCACAATAATATAGTATGGAATCCAAAATAAATGTGGGATAGGTGAGTGAAGGTGCTAATAAAAACCTAAAGCATGTCTCAGGGTACTCTACCTGTCTTCCTTTGGACCTGGATGCCCACTACTGTCCATGTATCTTTAATGAAAGCACTGGCAAATGCAGGAGGCTCTGATAACTATTTTGCAAAGCAGTGTAAAGGTCTGCAGGACTCTGGATGTTTTGAATATATCAGCATGACAACATAGCATCTTCTTGGGTTTCAGTACGGGGTAGATAAATTGGAGCATTATACATTTCTCCTATGTTAAAGATCCTCAAAGCACTGTATAGATGACAACCAAATTTACAGACATCTTAAGTGTAACAAATAATGGTGCTCTTCACACACATAATCTTTATAAACTGGTGATCTCTGAAACAGAGTTTATAGTACAGAGGTACCTGGATTGACCCACACCTCCCTGAAATAAAGATTCAGCTTTTGACGGGTTCGGATTCCTGTTCCCATCCTTAGGCATAAGGTCAGTAGAAGTAGCAAATGAGGACGATGGGAAAGTAATGATATTTTTCTAAGCAGATCAGTTCTGGGCCTGTGTGACACGAAGGCACATTCTAGGGCATTTCAGAAAGCTCCAGTCACCTGGAAATTGGGAGCTATGGCAGCTGAGTTTGATCTTTCTTTTTTTTTTTTTAAATTGTGCTCTTTAAATTTTGCTCTTTATACCTTACATCTAAAGGTATACAAGGACATAATAGCTATATTTAAAATCTTCATTATTTAAAATGTTCTTGCACCCAGACACTCCCAGCAGCGTCTCATCTTCCGCACCACCCCTCCCTACACTCCTCCTGGGCCCACTTTGTAATCTCCTCCGTTTTCTCTCCTCTGCTCCGCTCAGTTCCACTCTGCATGTTCTGAAGGATCTGCCATGTGGCAGGAGGGTGAAGTTCTTTTTCTACATTGTAACACTTTTCTTAGGCTCTTGTTGATTTTCTCAGGTTCTGTTTTCTTCTCAAAGAGTTGGAGTGGGTATGGATAGATTCGTATTTCCCGTAATGCTGAGCTAGCTTTTTCAGATCAGTGTTACCATAGAAAACAAACAAAAAATTCTCCTTTCTTTTCCATCTCCCAGGGATTACTGTCCTTAATTACCTACTGTCAAAATCTTGAATGCTATTGTAGCCTATATTTTGTCCAGTTTTTAATTGTTTCATCTGAGAGGGTGGTATGTTTAAAGGGGTCTCCTCCAAAATTCAAGTGTTGTCAATGTGAGAAAGGTAGAGGGTTTACGAGGTAATTAGACCGTGAAGGCTGCTCCCTCCTTAATGGAATTAAGGCCCTTTTAAAAAAGACTCTCATGGGGCTGTGCCTGTGGCTCAGTGGGTAGGGTGCTGGCCCCATATACTGAGGGTGGCGAGTTCGAACCCACTCCAGCCAGCTAAAACAACAGTGGCAACTACAACAAAATAGCCGGATATTGTGGCAGGCGCCTGTAGTCCCAGCAACTCGGGAAGCTGAGAATTGCCCTAGCCCAAGAGCTGGAGCTTGCTATGAGCTGTGACACCATAGCACTCTACCAAGGGTGACAAAGTGAGACTCTATCTCTAAAAAACTAACTAAATAAATAAAACCCTTATGCAGCCCTGGGCTAATTTGCTACTTGCTGTTCTGCCCTGTGAGATGTAGCAAGAAGGCCGTCACCATAAACCAGTGGCTTCATTTTGGATATCCATACCTCCAGAAGTCTGAGAAATGAACTTCTCCTGTTTATAATTTACCCAGTTTTGCATATTTTATTGTAGCATCACAATGGACCAAGGCAGATAATAAATCAAGTCTGTGTTACTGTCTTGACCAGAAGCAGAAGGTGTCTTCATGATGCAAGAAACCCAGGGTGACCATCTTGAGCCAAGTAGACCTACTCTCACAGCCTTCTCAACTTGCTGTCAACTCTAAGTGGAAAAACTTTTCTTACTGGTGTATTGTAAAGATACAACTTGAGGCCCAGCACGGTGGCTCACACCTCTAATCCTAGCACTCTGGGAGGCCAAGGAGGGTGGACCACTTGAGCTCACAAGTTTGAGACCAACCTGAGCAAGAGTGAGACCCCCCATCTCTACTAAAAATATAAAAACAGGGGCAAAAGGGTCACTTGAGCCCAAGAGTTTGAGGTTGCTGTGAGCTATGATGCCACAGCAGTCTACTAAGGGCGACAAAATGAGACTCTGTCTCAAAAAAAAAGAAAAAAAGATACAACTTGGGAACAGCCAGATGGAAGAGATGTATAGGACAAGGTGTGGGAAGCAGGGGCCACAGCACACCCAGGAGCTCTCTGGTGCACTGCCCTCCCAGCACCCCAATGTGCTCAGCAACCAGAAAGCTCCCACTGGGTTTCATCTTGTTTTACTTACAAGGGAAGCTGTAACATGCAAATATTCAAAGGTTAGGAATGCATAGCAGAGAAGGAGACTTCCACAAGGAGAAAAATTCCTTCCTGAGACAATTAAAGGAAAGACCCAACCTTCTTAACCATTTCATAACCCTGCAATTCTCCTTGTAGCCTCAGAAATAGCAGTGGAAATAGCTTAGCAATCAGTGCTCCACAAACGTCCTGATACAGGTATGTAAAGCCTGCTTTGGTGGTAGAAGAGAGAGTCCCTGCTCTGACCGTGAAATGTGAGGATTTTAAAGATGGTTCCGGAGATTATGGTAGGGCAGAGGTTATGGCAGATGTTGACGGGGTAGAAACTTCAGAGAGTGGGGAAAGCATAAGCAGACAAGGGGGGTTTTAGAAAATAAAGCCACCATGTGCAGGACAGAGCACGTTGTGTGGGGAGGGTGCTCAGAATAAGTTTCAGAATGCAGGACATGGTTAACCTGAAGAATTTAATAAGCCAGTCCAGAGCTTGGACCTGGGACAATGTTAAGCAGAAGTGTGACAGGATTGTAAAAGTTGCTAACTTTTATTTTTAAAAAGTAAGTCAGAAAAAAGTATAAATCATGAATCAAAGGTAGTGGTGGGATTTTTGGCTAACAAATGAAACTGCTAAATAGCTGCTGAGGAGTCGAAGCAAAAGATCACAACTGACTAATCGTAATAATCTATAATGGAAATGCAGATAGAAAGGAAAGGTGGGTTGAAGAGAAACTAAGGAGCTGGAGACCTTGGCTAGATGTATTGGATATAGAGTGTTATAAAGAGGAAAGTGACAACTAGAATGGTAAGGTCGCTCTGCTTAAAGTACTTGGTGATATTTTAACCAATGCAGAGAAGACAGCCCAAATGTTGATTGTTCTAATAGCCTTTCGTCTGATAGCAGCAGATCCTTCTTTTCTTGCTCAAAGCTTGCCTTTTAAAAAAAATGTACCCAAAAGCCAGTAAGGCAGCTAGAGCCCTTATAGTGCACCTCTCATGTTCTTTCTCTCATCGTTGAGCTCCCACTAACCTGTATCTGCTGCACACAAAGAAACTTGTAACAACTTCCCTATTGGCCGCAAGAATGTGCCTTTTCAATGACCACACTGAGGATATTATAACTGAATAATGCTAAGGCTTCCATGTTATGACCTTCAGAATGTCACTGAGTTTCATGCCAACATAGAGAATGGGGCATGGGCAAGCCCAGGGAATTTTTGACCCATCAGAATGCATGCTATGTAAGTGTAGAGACTTATCTGTTACACTTACTTGAATACCTTCCGGATCTATTACAAAGATTCTTTGCTTGATTAAACTTTAGTTAGATTTCTGAACATTCTCCCAGGCCCATCTGTGCACGTCCTTGTAAAATCCGAGTTTAGCAAGAATCCTGCTAAGTCAAGTTAGCAACACCCCCACCCTTGATCCTTGTTCACCCTCCGTATTTGATTGAAATTTCTCTTTCCCTACCCTTGGTATCTGATCACTCTCACTTGCCTTCAGCAAGTATTCTGTTAGGTCAGTTTAATCAGAATTTCCCAACATTTGATGTTTATTTTTGGTAATTTTCCATCCACCAGATCCTCCTGCTCCTAGACTGTACTTCCCCACTTTTCCCTGTTGTATTCAGAATGGATCCCAGTTCTAAATAAATTTAAATATGTCCTCCAAATGTGTTTAATGTGTTGGAAACTTAATCCCCATTGCAATAGTGTTGAGAGGTGGAATCACTCTGAAGAAGTGATTGGGTCATAAGGGTTCTGTCTTCTTGAACAGATTAATGCAGGTATTTCAAGAGCGGGTTGGTTATAAAAGGGGTTCAACCCTCTCTTGCTTTTGTTGCTCTTGCCTTCTCTTGCCCTTTCACTTTCTGCCATGCGGGCCCTCACCAGAAGCCAGCACCATGCTTTTGGAACTCCTAGATCCCAGAACCATGAGCCAAATGAATTTCTATTTGCTAGCATTTACCCAGTCAGTAATATTCTATTATAGCAGCATAAAGTAGACTAAGACAATTGCTATAACTTCTGTCAAGCTTTGGTTTTCTTGGACATCTATAATAATGTCTGACATGTAACGGATACTCAACAAATTTTTTTTTTATTAAATCATAGCTGTGTACATTAATGTGATCATAGGGCATCATACACTAGTTTCATAGACCGTTTGACACATTTTCATCACTCTGGGGGACTACACCTGCAGTGCATCTTACAAGGGTATATGTGAAACTTAGAAAATGTGGAATGTAAATGTCTTAGCACAATAACTAAGAAAATGCCAGGAAGGCTACGTTAACAAATGTTTTTTAATGGAATTTTATTTTCAGATAATCATAGATTCACAAGCATTTGTAAGAAATAATACAGAGAGATCCAGTGTATCTCTGTGTAGTCTTCACAATGGGTAACATCTTGTGTAACTATACTACAATATTATAACCCCAGTATTGACATTAATACGGTCAAGATACAAAACAATTCTATCACAGCCAAGGTCCCTCACTTTGCCATTTTATAGATGCGCTCACTTCTCTCCAAAGGAAGGTTGTTGCAAATAGTGCCCTCAGATAAGGTCTGTGAGGAGTAACTGTGAAAGATTGGAGACAAAATAGAATTCTATTCTCAGGTTGCATCATAATCAACTTAACTTTCACACAAATTTAAATAAACTTAAATTTGACAAATTGAGTCTGTAGTTTAAAGAGGAAAAAAAAAGACAAAAAAGAATTCTAGTCAGTCCAGATAATTAAATCTTGGCCCTAAATCAAAAGATAAGCAAATCATTTTTATTTTAAACATATTCATTTAGATTAAAATAAAATTTTAAGTATATGTACTTCATATACTTCTTTTAAGATTTTTATTTCTCTTATTATAAAACCTTTTGATTTAGCAATACTGGCCCCATCCATCTTGGGCAAAGGTCTTTTCCCCTCAGACCATCATTCTGGTTACATCTTTCACTATCAAAATGGGGCTCAAACTCAGTATAAGGGAATTAGTGGGAAACACATGCCCTTATCTCTCTTGTCTTTCACTTTTCTCCATTTCAGCTTTCTATCTCATCCCAAGTTTTGTTGTCCTTTTCCAATTACAAAAAAAAAAAAAAACCCTTGCATAAATATGATTAAAAATATTGATGTGAGATGATGAGAGGGAGAAGGAATAAAGGTCACCATCTTTAAGCAGCAGTGCGCCACAAATGTTCTCTTTAAAAAAGAAAAGACATTAAAAGAAATGGAGGAATGGGATGTTTGGAAGGAGCTGGCAGTCAGAAGATAGTTTGAGATTTAAGCTGTTTTGTTTCAAGACTCGTCTCCTTCATCATCCTCCTTAGAGCCAAAAACTTGGACAGGTGACCCCCCTGCCAACTGGCCAGGTGACTCCCCATCACCTAGAGACAAGCCATGCTCATCCACATGGCTGAATGATATCCTCCATTTGTTGATTCCTACCATTTCCCCAGTCTTTGCACCTGCTGCTCCCTGCCATGTGTTTCCCTCCTCAGAGATCCATGTCTCTCACTTGACATTTCCTGCCCCCCACACACAATGCTGTGTCTCCTCCAGAGCCTCTGCTCCTGTTTTTCCTCCTGCCCTGACTGCCTCTTCACACCCACTTTTGTCCCCTCATTTTCTCTAGCTAGGGCCTAATAGTTATTCCTCTCTTAAGCTCAGTTCATATATTACTTCTTCTACAAAACTTCCTGGGGATCTTTCCCTGCCATCTACAAATAGAAATACTTGAGTCTATTAATAAATACTTTTTTCTCCAAACCAAAGAAACCCAATTCAAATGAGGATAGAAAAACAATAGAAATCTATATCACTCAAGCACAAATTATGAGGAAGACAGTCCATAGATGGCCATTTTACTATAAAATATGCATTATTACACTTAATACATGGGATTCTATTATCCCTAATTTATATTTCTGAAGTTATTCACTTTGGCATTTTCCAATGCCAAACACAATTTCCAGTGCCCTAGAAGTTGAACACATGCTCATTGAATAAAGGGAATCACCAAGTTGGAAGTTCAGGAAAGTGGTATCTGGAAAGTGATATCTAATGGGAATATTTTCTAATAGGAGAGCTTATTTGTAAATATGGATAAAGAACTTGGTGATTAGGCATTCTAGAAGAAAAGAAAATTTGATAAAGCAAAGTCTTTAAAGCTAGTATATAATTCTAGTCTTCCATTTTAAACTTGAAAAAAAGTGAGATATATGTTCATTGAAATGGTAAGACAAATGTAAAGTCAGTGATAATAAAGATGGGATCCAAGGCTAGGAGATGAGTTGAAAGATCTCATGCCTTTTTTTTCCTTACTAAGACAGTAGGCAATGTCATCTGCTTCAGAGGGAAAGCAGTCATATTTGGAACTGAGATAGGAAGGCTGAGGAAATTGGAAAAGCTGCGAGGAAAATGTGCAAATAACTTGGAAATTTACTGCAAGGTAACTTGGAAAAGCTGTGAGGAAAAAAATGGCAATAGTTTCTTCTGAAAGACAAAAAAAAGTAAAGTGGTGGGATAATTTAATTTCTGCTTTGTACCACAAGCCTCATGCCTCTCAGTACAACCAACACAACCTGGGCCAGGGAATCCTGTGAATGTTGGTACTTCAGCTGACCCACTATGTGATCCTTTTTAGAAAGCAGGCCCTTCTCTTCACTTCTGTACTTATAACCATATTTTTACCACCTTTTTCTGTGAATATGCTTGAGTTTTACTCATTAAAAAAAAAAAAAAATTTTTTTTTCTTTCCATATATCTTAGTCCATTTTCTGTTGCTTATAACAAAATACCTGGAACTGAAACTAAGTAATTTGTAAAGAAAATAAATATACTTCTTACAGCCAAGGAGGCTCAGAAGTCCAAAGTCAAGGTGCTTGTCTAGGGCCTTCTTGCTGGTGGAGACCATCTACAGAGCCATATGGTGGTGCAGGGCATCACATGGGGAGGGGACTTAGTTTTCCAGCTCAGGTCTCCCTTCCCCTTCTTATAAAATCATTAATTCCCCTCTTGTGATAACCCACCAATTCATTAATCTATGAGTAGATTAATCCATTCTTGAAGGCACATCCCTCATTACTTAATCACCTCTTAAAGACCCCACCTTTTAATACTGCTCCATTGGAGACTGAGTTCCAACATGAGTTTTGGAGAGGAGAAACATTCCAAGCAAAGCACCACATGCACCATGCAACTATGGTCTTTTGTCTTTCTTCTCATCCCCAGAATTTTTGAAGAGCATCAGCAATTTACTCTCTTCCATTCGTGGGTCGATGGGCACTTGGGCTTCTTCCATGACTCAGCAATTATGAATTGGGCTGCAATAAACATTCTGGTACAGATGTCTTTGTTATATTGTGACTTTTGGTGTTCTGGGTATAAACCTAGTAAAGGAATTATAGGATTGAATGGCAGGTCTATTTTTAGGTCTCTAAGTATTCTCCAAACATCCTTCCAGAAGGAACGTATTAGTGGGCATTCCCACCAGCGTAGAAGTGTGCCATTTTCTCGACATCCATGCCAACATCTCTGGTTTGGGGATTTTGTTATGTGGGCTACTCTTACTGAGGTTAGGTGATATCTCAAAGTAGTTTTGATTTGCATTTCTATTATGATTAAGGATGATGAGCTTTTTTTCATGTGTTTGTAGATTGTGCATCTGTCTTCTTTAAAGAAGATTCTCTTCAAGTCCCTTGCCCACCCTGAGATGGGATCACTTGTTCTTTTCTTGCTAATATGTTTGAGTTCTCTGTGGATTCTGGTTATTAAACCTTTATCGGAGGTATAACCTGTAAATATTTTCTCCCATTCTGAGGGCCGTCTGCTTGCTTTAC
>CAUYPK010042812.1:0-13955 GCA_963574355.1 Loris lydekkerianus | reverse complement strand
ACCCAGGAATGGATTAACAAGCTGTGGTATATGTATACCATGGAATACTATTCAGCTATTAAAAAAAAATGGAGACTTTACATCCTTCATATTAACCTGGATGGAAGTGGAAGACATTATTCTTAGTAAAGCATCACAAGAAAGGAGAAGCATGAATCCTATGTACTCAATTTTGATATGAGGACAATTAATGAGAATTAAGATCATGGGGAGGAAGGAAAAGCACAGAGAGGGAAGGAAGGAGGGGGTGGGGCCTTGGTGTGTGCAACACCTTCTGGGGACAAGACATGATTGCAAGAGGGACTTTACCTGACAAATGCAATCAGTGTAACCTGGCTTATTGTACCCTCAATGAATCCCCAACAATAAAAAAAAAAGTTTGAAAATCATAAAAAAAAAAAAGAAAATCAATGGATTAAGATAAACAGAAAATAACAACAACAAAACCCCACGAGTCCCCAAGATACCTGTAAGCATTTCATCCCCAGGTTGAGTGTTTTTGAAGCTGCTTCTCTGTCCTATGGTACTCTTTAGCTCATTTTACTACTAGAATGACCACCTAGAGAAACATTAAAATAACATGAATCACATTAAAAAAAAAATGGTGGATATAGTCTTATTCTGGAAGTGCCTGTGGCTCAAAGGAGTAGGGCACAAGCCCAATATACTTATATACTGAGGGTGTTGGGTTCAAACACAGCCCCGGAAAAAAAAAAAAAAAAAAAAAAAATCATGGTGGATATATTGCTTATGCTTAATCTATTTAGCCTGTGCATATACAATGATGTAAAGAAAGACTTCATATCATTCTCTTAAAAAAAAAAAAAAAAAAAAAAAAGAAAAGAAAAAAGAAAAGAAAAGAATAAGGTGGTACCACATGCGGGCAATTCTGGTTTTACTCTGCAGAGAAGCTGTGTGCTGTCTAGTAGCAAACACTCCATGTAAGTAACTACTAATAAACTCATTCAACTCTCAAAGGTAAATTTTCCTGAGTAATTCTTTGGTCTTTCAACAACTCCTCAGTTTGGAAGGTAGTTTTCCTATACTATCCTAGCTTTCTCTCAAAAAAAAATTTCTGTGATGATAAAAATAAAGTTTGATAAGGGGGAGACAAGGTGGCTGACTGGAGCCATTGGTCTCCAGATCATCACAGGAAGAAAAAAATATTACACAAAAAAATCATAGTCCAGGTGTAATTCTGACTGAAAAGTGACAGGACTTACCAGAGAGTTCATGGAAAGAAATTGAAACACAAAATAACAAGAAACTGCATTTCTGCAGGTATCAATACCCAAGAGATTTGGGGACTTATAGAAATGATTGGTGTGGGTGGGTTTTTTTGTTTGTTTGTTTCTATTTTCCTCCTTTTATGCCTCTAGCTGACTGCAGGCTCCCCATTTTTTGGAGAGGTTTTCTACTATCATGATCTCAAAAGTTGCTGTCACTTGTGAACAGGGAGCTTCTCAAGAGCAGAGCCCTGAGCTTCTACCCACCGTGAGGCTGCTCCTCCTCACTACAGGCCCAGCTGAGGCAGTGGGCACTGTGCTGCTTTTCCACCAGTTGTGTTTTCTGTCCTGCCGGGTAGTTTCAGCCCTTCAGTTTTCTTCTCACTGCTCTCCCCACAAATATTTTCTAATACCTACCCAGACTGTGGTGGCCACAGGTCAGTAAGTCCCAGGGGAACTGGGACATTCAGTGTGGGTAGGCTGCGTTCAGGGGAGAAGAGAATGTAGGGAGCTACAGGGGCCCTTGGGACAAAGGGACCAGAGTGCCAGTTCTCTTCCAGCCAAGCTCTTCTCCTACACTTCTCCCCTTGCCCAAATCTCCCAAGGTGGCTATGGCAGTCCCCACATGGCTTGGCACAGGAGCCTCTGGGGACAATTGAGCTGGGGCTCTCAGGAGAGGCTGCTCCCCTCTGTTGGTGTGCCCTCCACACCCAGCCTTCCACAGACAGTGGGGATCAGGCTTTTCATCCTGAAGAGCTGAAGGGGACCATCAGGTGCTTGGACAGTGCCCACCTGCCCAGTTATTTTCAGTTCTCTCACCAAGTTAGCTGATCCAGAACAGGGTAGACCTCAGGGCAGAGGGAGCTAAGCCGAATTGAGCATTCCATGGGCTACACAACACCAGTGCATCTTCCTGACAGGCAGGTGTTAAACTTGGGGATTAGAGGACAGGCCTGAAGGCTGAATCTCATGCCCAATAACTCAATCTGGTTGCCAGAGACATGGAGGGGATATTAGTGGGCTAATCTGGGTAGGCAAGCAAGGCCAAGTGTGCTGACTTAGAACTAGAATGTGGAATGCAGCCAAGCCACAGCACACTCACTGAGCACACCTCCCCACAAGAAAGTCACACATTCACTCTGGGGCAGGATACTGTGAGGACAGCCTGGCCTCTGGTGCCATTGCTGGTGAGTTTAGAGACTTTGAGCAGGTACATGGAGCTACACTCCAACACCCCTAAAGGAGATCAGCAGGGAAGAGGAAGGGAGAGAAGATCCCGACTGTGACTCACCAACTGCCCCTTTCCTGAGAGTAGACATTTGGCTTGGTGGGGCTGCTTCAGTTACAGCCCCACTTTCCACATTCCACAGTGGCCTGAGAGTAGACCTTTGACCCTCCTGAGACAGCTCTTACACCCACCTTTGTGGAGTCAGAATCCAAACTCACTTGACCCAGCCCCACTCAGGTTCACTTCCCCACTCACCTTGCCTGTGATGGAGCATGACAAGTGGTCTCCTGGGACCCACTGTCCAGAACACACAAGCACATCTCCTAAGTTACTAGAGCCAGACAGGTCCTGAAATACCCTACTGCACCTGCTTTCTTAGTTCATATACATAGATGATCCAGATCACGCTACATGGATTCAAATTCTGGTGCATTGTCATTATGCAAGAACCATGAGTTCACGGCCAACATACAGTTTAAAATTTCCTATTTCTCTATCAATGTTTACTTGGTCTACTATGCTTTTCACAGTCAAGCGATGATTTTGACTCACAATTCTATGCATGTTTGCAGTGTTTTTGTCAGTTCTGCTTATTACTGGCTGCCCTGACCACTCTTTCTCTGTGATACATACATTGTCTTCTCAAAAAAATGTTTAATCCATTCGTACACTGCCCTTTTCTTCATGGTATTATCCCCATAAATCTGGACTAACCTGTTCCTGATTTCGCTTCCACTCCTTTCAAGTTTAACAAGAAATTTAACGTCAAGCTCCAAAATTGTTGTGATGGCACACTAAAACCCACAACAATAACGAACACCACTCAGCAAGACACTGCCACACTTTGAGATGAACACAACTGTGAGATACTGATATACCAAAGTTATGAAACCTTGCCATGTTGTTTTTACAGTGCTACCAAACATAAGTGCACAGTGGCAAGTTTGCAAGCTTAGTTATCAGATCTCACGTGTATATGTACGCACACACACATATAATGTATATACATACATACACACACACCATAGAATACTACTCAATCACATTTTCTGCAGCAACATAGATGGAATTTAAGTCCATAAAGTTAAGTGAAATAACAAAGAAACAGAAAGTCGAATGTTGCATGTTGAAAAGCTCACCAAATGAGAGCTAACTACTGGGTGCACAAGGACAAAGATGGTGAAATAAGACATGTTGGAGACTATAAAAGCTAAGACTAGGACAAGGGATAAGAAATTAGTTTTTCACATTCTTAACTCCAGAAAGATTTTTTATTTTTTTAATGCATGTTGACCTATATTTGTCATATTACAAATGAACATTGATAATTTATTTTAAAAAGATAAATAAGTTATAATATATACAATAAAATGTATTTTTAATACATTGACTAAATAAATACAATATACTTCACATAAGATGACAATACTTTACAACATGAAACTACGTTGCATTACATGTTATAAGTAATCTAGAGGCAAAGTATCCAGAAGAAAACTAGTAGGTTATATATATATATAAATTACTCTATTTAACATGAGGGACTTGAGCATCTCTGTATTTTAGCACGTCCTGCGGTCCTAGAACCATTTCCCCAGGGATATAGGGGTGTTCAAGACAACTTTCTGACACAACAAGGTGTTTCAAATGTTTCAGATGCATTTTATATTCTTCATATTTTTGTAATGAAATTATTTGAATTTTACAAAGACCTACATTTTCTTGATGTCACTGGTGTATCATCAATTTCAGTGAGTTTCAGTGAGCAGAGCTAAGAATTTTATATATATAATTTTACATATGTGTCTGTCTGTCTATCTATCTTTCTATCTATCTGAGAGAGGGAGGTAAGAGTGAATCATGCCGATGCCTCCAATTTGGGGCTAATACCATAGGAACCTTCTATCTCTCCTGCAGTCCATGTTTATATTTCTCTCCTTTAACAATAAAAACCTCATTTCCTATTTTCTTTTTA
Source organism: Loris lydekkerianus (assembly GCA_963574355.1). NCBI lineage: Eukaryota > Metazoa > Chordata > Mammalia > Primates > Lorisidae > Loris > Loris lydekkerianus. Next base: position 9,526 of record CAUYPK010042812.1, on the reverse strand, counting down.
TGGTGTTTAGGGGATAGCAAACAGTATTTCCTGGGAATGAAGTGGTATTTTTATTTTAAAGGCTAGAGAATTTATGTGCAACATAAGTCATTTAAAGTTTAGTTCTCATGGGGGGATCTCACCTAATGTGCATGATGCAATGGTACATTTCAAAACTATTAAGAAATAAGTATAATTGTGATGGATTTGTTACTTAGTTCAATGTAAGAATTTCACATTGTATATAGAAGCAGTACCCTGAACCCAATACATGCATCAATGTACAAAGTTATGATTTAATAAAAATTAATTTAAAACAAAGTTTAGCTCTCTGAGCTTCTGAAATGTGTTCACTAAGCAACTCAAATGGCCACTGAGCTCAGTGTCCAATCCCGAAAATGTCAACATGGAACAGAGTTTGTGTTTAAAGTCTCTATAGGAAAGCTCACTTATAAAAGGATATAAATACCTCTTCAGGGGAGAACCATAAATGTGCATTTGTGAAGATGATGCTGAAATATGGCTAGTAATCCGCCTGAAAGCACAAAATGTGCTGCACTATAAGAACATTTACTGCAATATTTATTCAAAGAATCACAGGGCTGCACATAACCCAGCCACTTTCTGGCTTTCAGGCAAAATCACATTTAAACTAACTTAGATGAGGAAAATCTATTCCCTTTTACTATGTAAAGACCTTCCTAGGGTAACCAATTTTTATATTTAACATTCTTAACTATTAGAAAATCCTTTTTTATATATCCTCCATGCAGAAATATAACTTTTCCTTCCCTTCTTCCATTCAAAGGAAAGAAAATAGTTGTCATTATCTATTGAATAAATATCTCTTGAATATCCTTTTATATTCTAGAAACTTATTATACCACTTAGCCTCATTTTTCCCCCTATTTTTCTTTTTTAATTTGAATCTTTCTTCATGGTCTTATTTATTTTTTCTACTTATAATCCTTATTATTCTGCTGAAATATACTCAAATTTTTATTAAATGTTGAACATCTTAGAGCATCATTCGAAATGGAACAAAGTAGTGAAAATGTGGATGAGTTTGATGTAACTCAACTACATTTCTCTGTTTTTAAAGTTATTCTCTATTTCTGATGTACAATGTTATTTTTTTTCTGTTAGGTACTAAAGGTGTTTTTTTCACCCCATTCAGTCATACACAACTATTTAAGCCACTTCTTATTGTAAGTCACATTAATTATTACAGCAGCACCAGCAACTCCAGAATTGTGCTGTTGCTAGGCTTCAACTTGTAAAATGATTCCTTATAGAAAATATCTTCATTTTCTCAATAACTAAATAACAATAAGATTGCAATGAAACCATTTATTAAGTGCTTTATACGTGCCAGCCAGTGTGGTAAACACATCATAAGAACCATCTAATTCAATTCTTACGATAATTAGAGAAAATACTACTACCAGTAGTATTTCTTATTACTTGGAGAAATGATTAACACAAGAAGTGGAATTGCTTCTTGGAATTGCTTCAATCTAATTCTGAAATCTGCACTTCCAACAACCACACAAACTTCCTCCAAATTTAATTGGGTTCCTAATGCTTCATAAATTACTTTATTGATAAGGTCTAATTTTTTTATTGCAATCATAAGAAAACAGGCTAGTTCTGCTTAACCTTTATTCCACTATCATAGTAACCTGTATCCAAGGAGGACTTGAAAGATGTTACACATCTGCCAATTGTAATTTTCAAGTCACTAAAATGGTACATAATTGTCCTTAATAAGTTCCATGATGCAACAGAAATTATATGGGGAGATTTATTAGAAGATAGTCTAGAATGAGAACAGGGAGAATATGGAATTAACTGAGGACAGAACTGTAATTTTGAAGACTAAAAAGAATCCAGAAGGGTGGATTTCAGTTTGACAGGAAGATGATTTATGTTAGTTGGTGGTAGCCAGTTTTAGGAGCAAATGACGATGTGACACAGTCCTGGGTCTCAGGGTGGATAGTTGCCATTGCAGGACTAAAATAATACCAGGGTATGCAATGCAGCATATATATGCCATTTTAACTTTTTTCCAATGGTTGAGGTTGAGGACCTAGCATCAGTGTGAGTTAGGATCTGACAGGGGCTACAATACTGGTAGGTGAGGAGCTTGCTCCAAATAGTACTAGAAGCACAGGATAGAAAATCAGAATATACACACTACCTCCAGTCATCTGTCATCACAGTTTTGTAGGAAACTCATTATAATTAAGCTCACATGTCTGGGGATTATGATTTCTCAGTAAGAATTTGTAGAGCTTGGTTTAATAGAATAGAATAAGAATAGGATGACATAATAATTATACTACATTTCCACTATTTTTTATTTTCAAATAGGTTGAGGAATTCAGAAAAAGGTATTGTTTTCATAATTATAGCATATCAGAGCAGAGAAGGACATTAAAATTATCTAGTTTAGAAAAGGGAACTGGAAGAAAACATTTATAGCTTTAAGGTTTAAAACTTAACCTGCCAGAAGATTTCCTAGGTAGCACATACACAAAGGGAAAAGCCTGGCTGTATTCTAGTAAAATTTAATTATAAAACAGGTGGTAGGCCATGTTTGGCCCATGACGAAAAGTAGTTTCCAACCTTTGATCTTGTCGTTTTTGAATTAAGAAAATTCTAGCATGAATTGTCAAATAGCCAAACTGTGGACATAAGTAGAATTCAAATCTTCAGATTCTAGATTGACATGCTGAATTTATCTCTCATAACATATACAGATAACACCTACATTTTGCAGAGGCAATTATTGCTTGAAATAATAATGCTGATAAATAATTGCTTTGGAATATTCTAGCTTTATTGAGGTATAATTGCCAAATAAATACTGCATACATTTAGATTGTATGCTATTATATTCAGATACACGTACACATTGTGATGTGATTACCACAGTCAAGGCAATTAATGTTTACATCATCTCACACTTTGCTTTGTGTGTGTTTGTGTGTGTATGTGTGTGTGTGTACCTTATTATTAGCAATAGCCATCAGGCTGTGCATTCAGTCACCCTTACTTATTCATCTTACACTCTGCACACCCTGGTCACTACAATTCTGGGGGAGTTAGACTTATTTTCTTTTTGTGTCTATCTTATGTCTATTATTATCTCCAGACATATTTATACATTCATGCTGTTGTAAATGGCAGGATTCCTTCTTTTTTTTGGTTGGATGCACACACATACACACATACATCATTATTTCTTTACCAATTTACCAATAAACATTTGTTTCTATATCTTGACTATTGTGGATAATGCCGAAAACATGGGAGGGTATATGAATATCCAGTATAGAGGTTTTATTTCTTTTGAATATATACCTAAAAGTGAGATTGTTGTATCATAAGGTAGTTTTATTATTTATTTTTGTGTTTTAAGGAAATTTCACATTGTTTTCCATAATGACTGGACAAATTTACATTTTCACCAGCAGGGTACAAGGGTTTCCTTTTCTTTACATGCTCACCAGGGGTTGACATCTATTGACTTTTGAATTGTAGCAATCCTAAGAGATGTTATACGATACCTCATTGTGTTTTTTATTTGCATGGCCCTGGTGGTTAGTGATATTGAGCACCTTTTTAGAAACCTGCTGGCCATTCCCATATCTTCTTTGGAAAAATGCTTATTCAGGTTGTTTGTATTAAATGTTTTCTATGCAACAGGGAATTTATTAAAAGTTTACTAAAATTATTTATTTTTCACAATTCATTATTAAGAGGATGACATATAATTATTTTTATTATGTATTAAGAAATTAGAAAGTAAAAAGTAGACATCTTTAGCACATTATTCAAAATAATACCTCAGGTAAGAAATAGAGATAGATTTCACTCCAGGTAATTTGTGAAGAGGTTAGAGCCCAAGTTTTAACTCCATAACTTTTTCAATATTGAATCTCTAGCTCAGAGATAAAATAGACAGAATCATTTATAAAATGGTTGGAAGAAATATATAAAGCATAAAGAAACAATCCTAGTGAGTAAAATAAATTGTAGCTGTAGATAGCTTAGGTATTTTTAAAATGGAAAATCCCCTTAAGAACACATATAATTAAATTAAAAGTAATGAAAATAAAAAATTTCTACAAAAATATAAATTGCTTAAAACCATAAGAATTTTCATATTCACTCCCCCCCCACACACACACACATATGGTAAGGGAATAGATCTAAAACCATTTTGAATTTTTTTTAAAATTTCAAAATCTGCTGGCAAAAAAAATGTGTACACTACTTCAGACAGCATTTAGGAAAATTTTATACCATTCAAAAAAGATTGTGCAGTCTATAATTCCTTTTCAAAATAAAAACGTAGGGAATATTTTAACATTTCGTGAGGCTTATATACTTCTAGTGGTAAAATTGAGATAGGCATTAAACAAAAAATGATATAAAATAAATCACACTTGTAAATGTCCATTTAATAATCCCAAATAAAATGTTATCTAACTAAATCTTTCAAGGATTAAAAAGCCTCATGAATATGTAAATAATATATCAGAAATGCAAAACTGGCTAAACTTCATGAAACCGATTAAGCTGATTCACTGTATTGGCAGATTAAAATAAACTTAAATATATCCTCAGTATAAACCCAAACAGAAATAAAATGTGATGTAAGAAAGATGTTTTATAAAATTCAACATTCATAAATAGCAGTAATTCTTCATGAGAGAGTTAAAACGGGACAGCATCAACCATGCGAAAAGAATCTACCAAAATACACCATCAGCTTACAGAAATCAGCATATACTAGAAGCCACTTTGAAAATGAAATTTAAAACTTACAATAATAAAACTATGGAGTAACAGGTTTAATAAATGGTCAAGAATGTATTGAACATATGGTATAGAAGAACTTCTTCAACAAGTTTAATAAGCCTCCAAATAAAAGTACAAAACTGACAAATTTATTCTGAAGGTATTTATTGTCATTCATTCTTCACAAGGTTTTTGTTTCCAGTCCTTAGTTAAGCATTGTGATTGTTATTAAATTTTAAGTGTTTTTAATTTTGTGAAGGCAAAAGAGGAACCCTAATAAACACATGTATAGGTAAAAAAAAACAAATAAATGATAAATTCAACATTAAAGACCACATATGAAAAGGTATATTAAAGAAAGAAGGGATAAAAGTCACAGTCCAGAAGATAATAATTGCTATACATAAAAAGGAGAGAAGATTAATAATTACAATCTATTTACTAAATTTATGAGAACTAGACAAAAATATTGGCAAATTACATAAAAATTATGCTTATGTATGAAAGCCTATTTATTTGGAATGCTAATAAGTGAAATGAAAAACATGATGAAATAATTTTAAATGTTCAATGGTCAAAATTTACAAGTCTGATTATAAACAATTTTTTTCAAGGTTGAAAAAAATGGGAATAAAAATGCCCTGCTCCTTGAATATGCACTATGGAAATATCACAATAAGTACAGAAATCTAATTCTAATACCTAGTAAAATAAAATTACACATTCTGAGAGAAAATTTAAATTCTTGTTAAAAATCCTCAAAAAATTCATACAAAAATTGTTCAAATATCAAGGATATATTTAAAAAGATATATATTAAAATTTTTTTAAAAATTGAAGACCACCTTGTTATAGATCAATAAAGAATTGGATAAATTAGCAATGATGCATTCAAACATAATATGTGTTTCTATTATAAAGAAGTAAATAAATGTGTATATATACATAACATATGGTCATGGCTAATTCAAAAATATAATTTCTTTCAGTGAAAAAATAATAGTTGTAAACATATGGATGCAGTATAATTTCTTTCATGTAAAGTTTTAAAGCTCATAAAACTGATTTATATTTTGTTTTTTCTACATAGGTGAGAAGAATTAATGGGAGGATAGTGTTAATGTAGAGGCTTAAGCATAGAGTATTACCTATGTATGAATATCTAATTCCCTATAAACATGTAAAGTAGGCATTGCATACATAATAACTTGTGATGAAATACAGGTGTAAGCACCTTGGTGTGTGTAATATTCTTTTAATATTTTCCAATATTTGAAATATTTAATAATTTTATGCTTATAAGGAAACTATTATCTTTCATTTGTACATAATGTGTAGACTGTTATAAAAATATTTATTATTTATATTAATGTGTCTTAGATTAAAATTTTCTAAATTTCTAATTTGTAATTTCTCACATTTTGAATCACTAGGGAGAATGGAGTTAAAGCAGCTGGTCTGCGATCCACATCTTTTTCATTATAGAGGAGATTCCACTAACTAGAAAAGAATGAGGGCAGTGCCTGTGCCTCAAAGGGGTAGGGCGTCAGCCCCATATGCCAGAGGTGGAGTGTTCAAGCCCAGCACCAGCCAAAAACTGCAAAAAAAAAAAAAAAAAAGAATGAAATTAGGTACTGTTTGAAAAATTTACTTTGTTGACATTTTATTATGCCATCCTAGCTTAATTCTCCTGTCAAAATATGTACTTCATATTAAATGGAAATAAAGTTCCTAAATGCACAGGTTTTCTTTTTTGCTTAGAATTAAAATTCTAAATCATAATACTTCAGTTCATAACCTATGTGCTCAGTTCATAAACTTATGTTCACCTAGATTAAATAATTTTATTTGATCTTAAAGTCATGATACTAATAATGGTAATACTGGTTTTAATGTGGTTTATCAAAATCTATAATTTTTTTAAGTTCAATTAATGTTTAATAATAAAAGTATTCTTTAAATTTGTGTTTTTGTTTTGGCTCTTTTCCAAGGTATGCTTCTGTTGGTGGCCCACCACCTCTAAGGGAAAGGAGTATATAATTATACCTGTCACCTTCTATTTTGCAACGCCAGGTCCTGATAAAATAGTCATTGACAAGCTACTACTAATTTGTCAAATATTGTCTTATAGACACACATATTTTAACTTTCGGTTTCCCAACAACCTTATTCATTAATTACCTTTGAAATTATTTTTATATGAAAAAAACACCTACAGTAAAAAACAAAAAAACAAACAAAAGAGCATATAAATCCAGATCTGTCAACAGCCAGCCATTTAGGGGTGAGTGGAACAATGGGATGAGAAATATGATAAATTTGACATCACATGCAGTTGGAAAGTGCTATGAGGGATAGTTTCTGTTTACCCAAAGATCTTTATTTGAAATAAATTACTCTTGTTTCTCACACATGATATACCACTTAAATGTTTCAGTTTAGTGATGTTCAATAACTTGGTTGCTAACTCAATTTTTTATTTTTTAAATTTCAGATTAATATGAGCGCAAAATGGTTAGATTGCATCGTTTGCATTTGCTAGGTGACGTCTGTGTTATACTTGAGCCCCTCCCTGAGGAGGTGTGCCCTATGACCCTAGATTCTGCTGACTAGGTGAGAAAAAACAATCTTCCTCCCTCCTCTCCTCTCTCTCCCCTCTCCTGCCTCTTGCCTCCATTTGAAATTTATTGTGTTTTTCTCTTCGGTGGGCGTGCAGTTGTTCACTTACTTGTTTCATATTGTTATTGCTACTTGCTTTTCCATTCTGTGATACTTTACTAAGGAGAATATTCTTCAGCTCCATCCAAGATAATACAAAAGATGTAAAGTCTCCATCTTTTAATGGCTGCATAGTATTCCATGGAATACATATACCACAGTTTGTTAATCCATTCATAGGTTGATGAGTGCTTGTGTTGATTCTACATCTTGGTGGCTTTGAATTAAAATAATAGTTTATAAAATTTGGAGCATCTAAAACTTGAAAAAAACTCTCTAAGAAAGGACAACTCCACTGGTGTAAACATTGTTTAGATTCAATACCTACAGTCAAGTCAAATAATTCACTCTCAATACTTAACATGAAAAAGTGGATATCTGTGTGCATAGGATGAAGCTAGACTTGTGTCTCTCACAGTATACAAAATTTAATTCCAAATCCTTTAAAGCCTTAAACTTAAGATCTGCAACTATAAAACTACTACAAGAAAATATAACAGTAGGGTGATCAGTTATTGTATATTTCAAAGTAGCTAGAAGATTTGAAATGTTCCCAACACAAATAAAAAGTTTCAGGTTATGGATAAATACCATGATCTGATATTTAAAAATTGTATATATGTATCAGAGTATCACATGTAACTCCTAAATATGTACAATTGTTATTTATCAATAATAAAGAACATTTCCAACATCTTTAACAGTTCATGCATTCTGTTAGCAAGATCTGCTCAAAACTTCTATGAAGGCAACCACTGATCTAACTTCTGCCTCTATAGTTTTGTATTTTCCAGAATTTCATAAAAAAAATCAATAACTGAGAAATGATTTATATATAATGTTCTTCTTATAATGTTTTGGTGCTGTATTAATTTTGTTTTATGTGTGAATAGTTAACTTAAATTCTGAGTAAGATTACATATTATGAATGTACTGCATTTTGCTTATTCAGATGAAGAATATTTGGATTGTTTTAGTTATAGATGGTCAGGAATAGTTTTATAAAATTTTATTAAAATTATTTGTATGAATATATGTTTAAATCATCTTGGACATATTTCTGAGGAGGAATTTCTGGTTTTATTGAGTTTATATTTTTCAAATTGGTTCTAATGTTTTATATTCCCAACAGCAGTACACAGGGGTTTGAGCTTCTCTGTATTATTTCAAAACCAGAGGGTTGCTGCCAGGGACACTATGCCTCCTGGCACTCCAGGAAAGAATCAGGTAGGACACAGATTGAAGTGCTAGCTTTCAGGAGGTGGGCTAACCAGAGATACAGGAGAGTCAGGAGCCCTCTCCACAGTAGCTATTTATTAAGGTTATACACAACACGTGTGGAGAGTTAAAGTCATGACATATGAGGGCTACGTGCATAAGGATTGCCACGTGCTCTTTCCTCACCACAACCCCCATGAAGGAGCACCAAGCATTGATGTTTAATATTTGCTTACTAACAAGTAAGCAATCTTATCTCATTCCAGATCAATGAGTTACTTGGGGGATTGCCCCTAAGTCACAAAACATGTCTAGGCTTACCAGGAGACTGTCCTTTTCTCAGAGTTTCCTTTTAATGTGATAAGAATCAGTAACTGTCCTTGCAAGCACGGTGTCCATTCCTCTACACCTGATATAATGCCTTTTTATTTATATTCATTTTAGTCAGTGCATAATAATATCTCACCTGGTTTTTTTTTTTTTTTTAAGTAAACTGTTATTTTATTTCTGTAAAGTTCAAATTTACAGAAACGTTGTAATAGAGTTTGAGAGTCCCCATGTACCGCACTCCCAGTTTCCCATCTCACTAAGGTAAACACAACACATTTTCCATAACTTCCAAATTAGCATTGATACATTGTAACTGGGTGAGACCCAGACATTCTTCCCACCTGCTGCTGTTTCTCCTTTCCAGGCTCCATCCATGATACCATGTTGCATTTGGTCATCAAGTCTCTCCAGGCTTTTCTTGATGGTGACTATTCCTCAGACTGCTTGTTGCTCATGACCTTGACCATTTTTA
>CAUYPK010042810.1:0-32531 GCA_963574355.1 Loris lydekkerianus | reverse complement strand
TTAATTTTCTAAATGCTCTAAAATATTCTAATTATTAGAAAATAAAAGTTTTAGGCTAATAGAAAATAATCTAAATATTTATCTAAATCTCAAATTTGATAACAGTTCAACTTAAGGAAAAAATCCATGTCTTGTCAGGAGCTGTGCCGGGCACGCCCCTGAGGTACAACATGGCGCTGAGAGCTACCTAGATACAGCCAATGTGGTACCATGCCACTGGCCCGACCCTGTCACTCACCTCTTCCCCCGCCTTCTTTCCCTGCCCCTTCTCCACAATAAAAAAATAAATAAAAAAAAAAAAATAAATAAATAAATAAATAAATAAATAAATAAACATGGCGCTGAGAGGAAGTGCATCCGGTTTGCTTTAGTGATAAACAACTTTAAGGAAGTAGTTTTGATTGGCTCTGCTAAACCGCTGTGCCCATGGCCAGAGCGTGCTCCCCTGCTTTGCAAAGGCGCTGCCCATACTTTGTACACGTGTACTAGATTGTGATTGGCTCTGCTTCTCTGTAACAGCAGAGCCGGAGAAGGAAGAAGAGAGAGGAGTAAGTGATCCCCGAGCTGCCCTACAATAAAGTGTCTTCTGATTCTAGCCGGTGTCTCTCGTCTCTGCTGGTCGGTGTCGCGGCGACACCCACAATTACATACCCATTGATTGATTTAAAAAAAATTTCAAGTGGCTTGTAAAAATGCATACATTTCAAAGAAGTTAATTAAGAGTTATAGGGAGGAATAAGGTCTAATATTTGAAAGTACATTAGAGAATTTATAGTTAACAGCAATTAACCATATATCTCAAAACTAGAAATGAAGAACTATATTGTTTGCTATACAAAAATAACATATATGTTTGAGGTGATAGATATTATAATGAAATTACCCTGATTTAATAATTATACATTGGTATTAAATTCACAACTATTACATATCAATAAAATACAAAAAAAGATAATTTAAAGTATCAATTAAAGTAAAAGTGAAAGTAGTGCAAATAATATAATTATAGGTTAAAAATACACACATATATATAGACTTATTATCTAGGCATATGAATTACAATGTCCAAAGAACAGGTGGCTGCACCTGAGTGGTGGTATTCCATGAAGAAGGGACACTGTCATTTCATGAGTGTTAGAATGGGTCTCTCAAATTTCTACCTAATTTATACAAAAGGGAGACTTACTACTTTTGTTCTGGACTATCTTTTTTCATTATCTTTTTAAGGATGTGAATACAGTGTAAATGCTCTGAAAATAGAAATAGTGTCCTATATTAGAATCAAAAGGCAGGCATGCTAACATTAAGTATAAAATATTCAGGTTTCCCAAACTCAAGTTTCCCCTTCTATAACACAACCCACTGTGTATCTAAGAGAGTCATCTTCTCCTGTTTATAGGACCCAGAAAAAATTGAGTTTAGGGGAAACAATGCCAAACATACTGGTGCTCATGCCATTTGATTTATTATAAGCAATGAAGTCATTCGTCTCTGACCCAAGAGTCTCATGTCATCTTCCAGGATTTATGAAATCTTACCAGGCTAACTTGATAGCTTGCAAGAATAAAAATAAAATCGCAAACTTTTTAGAGTTTTGGCAATGAGGTTTTTCACAACATATCTGTAAGAAATACCAAAGTAATGTTTGTTTTTTTTGTACTAGAAAATATTTTTATGAATGCATCCATTATTAAGGCAAGGGAGGAAAATACAGGATCATTTGACCCCAAATTCAGTACATGGTAAAAAAAAATTATGATAAATCCTCAATAAAGTATTAATAAATTGATACTTTATTCATTATTCATTTCAGAAGGGAAAATACTTTAATTAAAATAATAAACAGCCTGTGGATAACTGAAGGATTAATCCAATAAATGAAAAAAAATTGGTGGCAAAAATATCTGACTCCTCTCAATTCCTATGATTCAGTGGGGATTAGGTCTGAAAATAAGCACTAAGCTTTGAAGTTAGGGAGACCTAGACCTACTATGGCTATATAGCTTCTAAGCTGTACAATTTTGGGCAAACAATATCATTTTATTAGCTTCTATTTCTTCATCTGCAAAATGATATTAAATTATTCAAATGTAATGACCTAATCAGGCTGTATTATTTTGAGGACTAAAAAACCTGATGCTTAATTTCTATACATTAGAACTATTCAATAAATGACAGGCTCTAGTATCACTTCATGAATGGTGATTGCTGGTTCTTTTCCTATGATTTAAAGATGCCCAAAGCTTCTAGTTCTTCTCAGCTACTGTAGCAGGGGCAGCAGCTCATAGGACACCATGGTTATGGAGTCACAGAGTTACTCTGTGATTGGAACGTGAACTCCGTGAGGAAATAGAAGCTGTGGCTTTCACTGTTCTACCCACAGAGCTTAGAATGATACCTAGTGTATGATGATGCTCGGTAAATACATGCTATATAAATTAATAAATAAATAGGTATAAAAATATTCAAAGTTAAATTCAGAACTTCTGTGAGCACAAACAGGAACTAGGATTCAAATACACCTGTGACAGAGTTCAGTGCATCTGTGTGCCCTGTGTGTGCCATGACAACTCAGGTTTGCCTTGGAGCCCAAGAATGCAACAAATTGCATCTAAGCAAAGTACTTGCACAGAAATGAACCAACTTGACTGAATGTGGGTTCCTGCAGCAGAAGGAGGCAAAGAACCTTCACGTAAATCATAATTGCTAAAGACCAGTGTAATTTATCCATAATGATTTTAAATTTATACTTTTTTAACAGTAGGAAAATGAATCCCATTTTTGGTTACTTTAGTATTAGACTAAATTATTTGTCAAGTAATAAAGGTTTTCAATTAAGAACAAAGTAAGAGGAAAAGAAGACTCACAAAGTCCTTAACTTGATATAATAATTCTTGAAAACTATAGCATTTTAAAGCTACAAATACTCATCTATTCCAAATTCTCCTTTGTGGCTAAAAAAAACAAAAAATTCAGAATCCTAGAGAGGTTTTCAGTTTTATAAAGTTGCATTCCAGTTCACTAGTCCATATATTGATGACTGAAAAAAGAATCAGAGACTCCACCTGTCAGAAATGCAGCTCCCTCTACTGCCTCTGGCCGTCCTCCTGGTCTGCTAATTAGTTAGCATCCATCCAAACCCATTTAAGCCAAAAGCATTTTCCATAGCTGAGAGTTCTAGTGATTTCCTTTTTAAGTATCAAAGTTAAAAATAACTTTTATAGAATCATCACACGAGGTCAACAAATAGCCCACGTTTGGCACCTTTCAGAGAAAAAAGCTTCTCTGAGGAATTCCAGCTCTTTACTACAGCAGAAATACGCTATGCCAGTGAAATCCATCATAATGAATACTGTGGGGAAAAAACCTGGAAACAGTTTCTTTTCTCCCATAAAATGAAGAAAAATGAGAATCAGGAAGTCCTTAAATGTATTTAGCTTGGATTCAATCATCAGGTTTGGAAAGCAGGGTTTGAAATCATGTTGCTTCAGCTCTGAGATGATTCATCAGGGTTTGTTGACTAGGTGTCTGGCAAATACTCTAGACCAGTGCTACTGGCACGCATGTCTAACAGATGTTAAAAATGAAAAGCTGACAGTTTTTATGGTATAATTAAATCACTTCTTGTTTCTCAAGTGCTATTTGATTTAATTTTAATCAAAAGTAATAACCATCCATAATGGCTATAATAGTGACATTCATGTTCTGTGTAAGGCATTACCTATTATGCTTTAGGAAGAAGTCTTGCAAAATGAAAGTCTCTTGCTAAAGTTTGTTTAATACTTTGGAAACATTTGGAAGCAATAAAGTTATTCAAGAAAGAGAAAGCATCAGGTGGCCTCATAAAATGTTAAAAAGGCGAGGGGTCAATGCTTTAGTCTGGTGTTCTTTGCTCATTTCCCACCTTTGTAACTGAAGTGGGAAGACACTTTTCCTTCAATGGACTATGTTATGAATATACATGCTGGAAAGAGGTGATTTTTATTCACTGATGCAAGTAATTGAACAGATAATCCAAGGCTCGGAATAAGATAAAGTCACGAGGTTTAATTCACAAATATTTATTCCCTTGGCTTGGTTATGAGTGTGGTTTGGACACACATAATGTAGGAAATAATGGAATCATGCATTTTAGAGCCATGACCAGTAGATGAGTTGGTCTACTCTACAAATTTCACTAGTGGTAAAAATCCAAAAATATAGTGGGTGTGATTTTCCCAAGTACTCATGACTGGTGAATTAAAGATCAACACCAGAACCCAGGTTTCATGATTCTAGTAGCTTTTACATATAACCACACTGCTTTTCATTAACAATGCCTTATCAAAATAGCACATGTACTTTAGAAATATATATAACTATTATAAATCCATGCTAAGTAAAAATTTAAAAATTAAAAGAAATTATATGAACAGGTGGAATTAGAAAAGTAATGTTCTGTGAAAAATCAGACTTATTAAAGTTTTAAAACAATACTTCACAACTATTTTAATACACTAAACACCAAATAATACTTCAGAACTATACTTTCCTATGAAAAACTTCCCTAATTGCCATTTCACTTGAAATGGAAACATCTTCTCTGTCCATCTAAATATGTCCTTGAACAGGCTCACAACTTTATAGGAGTTAGCACAGGGACTAGCATAGTGTTCATAGTTTAATCTTAATTTGTATATTTAAACACTAAATAACCTAACTCTGTATATATGGACTTATTTTAACACATTGCCTGGAAACTGTTAAACTTGAGACAGATATTGTGTAATGTTTGGATATAATTGTGTTTCACATAATAAATTGTGATCTGGGTAGCTATTTACTTGTTGACTATAATGTAAGTCCCATTTGGGACAAATGTTGACAGGGCCAGGAAATAGTACAAGTCACTTCTGAGAGACAAAGAACTCTCAAGTAATGGGGCTCAAAATGGGAGTACAGCATAGTTTAAATATGGTGATCAGAGATGTAGAATTGGGGAACCCAGAAGAGAAATGTTAATGTCTATGGGTGCTAGAGTGGTGAGTCTGAACACAGAATGTCTACCACTTTGAAAGAAGCAAAAAGCAAGTATGTGAAAATAGTAACAGTCAACCCTCTTGGTCAAAGGTGATACCTAGATCAGGTTCAATTCAAATGAATATGTCTCATATTGGAAGTTTTCTCTGAGAACATGTTAAGTAATGGTGGAAGAAACATTAGGTAGTAGGGATGTGGAAACTTTTTGTATAGCATTTGTATTTGAATAGAAAAAAAAATCAACTTGGTAGCTAAGTTGAAACTGGGTAATCCTTGGAAAAATTGGACAAGAGAAAGCTTAGAGCTATTTTTGAGCCAAAAATACATAATTTTGAATGTAATAATTGGTACTAGATAGAAGAATGTTAACCTTTGAAAGAAAGGATTACAACACAGCAATTTTTTGTGATTTATCACAGGGAATTACAGTAATAGAAATAAAGTTATATCTTGTTACTAAAACTATAGTTAATATGAGAGGGAAAACAAAATAAGAAAGGCAGAAAGGAATAAAATATTCATTCATGAGAACCAGTTTAAATAATTTCAGATAGATTAGTAATGTTGAATAGTTACCAAAAAATGAAGTCTGGAAGGAGAATCTGAAAGGGATAAAGGTATCAAGTTTAAGTAGTACAAATATATGGAGTTGCTTTATTAAATTCGTGAGAAACTAGCTAAGTCTATTATGTAAGATATAAAAATGAAAAAATTATTTAATCATAAATACACACATTCACACACATACGCACACCTCAATAGGCAGAACAAAAGAGTGTCCACCCCCGTGATTCCAAATTGACATGATGAGTAAAGCGCACAGTGGCTGTTGAACCAAGTAGAGCTAATATCTCAGCCAAAATTGCACTGCCCCGCTATACTCCTACTTGTGCAACTAGTCAATACTCCATAAAATTCTATGTCAAAAGAGAAAAGCTAAAATACAGGAAATAAATAGAATGGTATAGGTAGTTTTTCTTTCTTTCTTTCTTTTTTTTTTTTTTTTTTGGTGGACGATCATGGAAGAAACATAGGAAGGTTGAGACCACAAGTAAATAAATCACCAAGAAGAATTTTATGTTGAAAGAAATAGATTAATTTGATCTTATATGCCTGTGGAAATCTTCTAGTACCACAGATATTTTTTTCTTTTACTTCACACACTAATTTTTCAAATTTGTGTGATTTATAATTATAAATGAAGAATTAATTTACTTGATGGCTTGTAGTGTAGAAAAAAAATTAAAAATAAGATAAAAATTCATGTACTTGCATAACCACATCAATACCCAATTTCTCTGATGGTGATTCGTAAAGAAACTCCAGAATTGCAAAATGAAGGAAGCTCTTTCCCTGAATGGCCTGTGAAAACTGACTTGTGATCACAGCTATCAAGACAGCTTATGATTTTGTCTGTTTTTTATGTCCTTATTTTTACCAAGGAGGGTTTGTATTCACTTAGAAGATATATAAGAGAATAATGAGTAAGTAGAATTTTAACATATTTAGACAATGATAAAATGAGAAATATGATTATTGACTATAATATAAATAGAATAATGGTATATAACTTAGTCAAGACATTTGCTAAATATGCAAAAAAGATAAAAAATTATTGCTATCATAATTATACAAGGGAAAAATAAAAGATTTTTGACAGTAGAGTAGTTTGTATTGCTGCATAACAAATCACCACAAAATTTAGTTACTTAAAAAGTATTTATTGTCTTATAGTTTCTGTGGGTCAGAAATCTGGGGGTGGCTTAGCTGAGTGGTTCTGTTTGAAAGATTCTCATGATGTTGCAGTCAGAAAATTGGCTGGGGCTACCACACCATCTGATGGCTTAGCTGGATTTGTTGTAGGAGTTTGGGAGTTCACTCATGACGTTTTAGCAGGACTCAGTCTTTCAGTGGCTGGCTGTCTATAGAGCTGTCTCACAACATGGTACATAGCCCCTCCCAGAGGGAGAGCCAGGGGAGGGAGAGCATCCAGAAGGACACTCCCAGCCTTCGTAGCCTTGTCTTGGAAGTGACGTCACATCACTCCTGTCTACACTATTTTATTTTTTTAGAAGCAAGACATAATTAAATTCTTACTACAACCCTGTGTGGTAAATATATTATTGCCCCTATTTTGTAGATGAAGAAATAAAAGCTCCCAAAGTTCAGGTAAATATGCCAAATTTGCATAGATGGTGAGTGTCAAAACCAAGACTCAAATACAGGTAGTCAGTTGGTGGTTTCAGCTCCAACTGCACCCAGATCCTGATACTACATAAATACTACTATTACATAGTATTTATGATGATATGAAAGGAGAGCCATGGTTTGCTTTCAAGACGAGAGTTCTAGGGACAGCAAGAAGCTTAAAGATTTTCTTACATAGTTTGAGAAAGGTCATTCACAATTCAGTTTGAGTCTGTGAGATGCGTACAGAAATGTGAACACTTAGGTTGTATTAACACAGAACAAGGTGAGTAGAAAGCTGAGGGTCTGCTTAGTAGCCAGTGGTCTTGTGATGTAGGCTCAGCAAAAGGGGTAAGAACAATGGACCAAATTTTTACCTATTCTCTCAGAAACATTTTAGCTCCTCAACATCTAATAAACATATTTTTTCTCTATTTTGTTATTTCATACTTAAATCACCCCCACCCCATGTTGTAGAACATTTTCTGTGAACTGAAACTTATTACAACTATAGGAGCTATTTTTTCAATCATAATGCCTGTTTCTAACTATATTTACTCAAAGTCAAATTTGAGAATCTATTGAGATTCTCCCACTCTTAATTGGTTACTTCTAAAAGTGTTTCAGTATGCATTCCCCAAGTTATCAACTTAAGTGTTTAAAAATGCACAATCAAGGCAAAGGAGAGGGAATTGAAAATGGTAAACACAGTTCTGACAAAGCTATTCTTCTAACACACTCAATAGGAATCATGTTAAGGAAATGAAATATACTGTTCAAGCTGGTATTTTCAAGGTCAGAAATCAATCTGTGTGACAGTTTTGCCTCTTGAAGTTTATTATTACTTTCTATGAGACATTGTGCTTCCAGGGGGTGTGGCAGAGACTGAACAGCATAATGAAAATTTACTGGGTTGTTTATTTCAGGAGAAAATGCTCAGAAAGATGTTATCCTTGTTTCTGTAAGATATTCCTCACTTCTAGGTCCACACCTTTGCTCAGTAAAAATAGCCCCTATTTCACCTATGTTGTGATTACCAGATCTCAGAAGTACCTTTGCTCTGTAACTAGTTAGCTATAACTTGTTTAAGCCTTTAACATCTTTTTTTTTTTTTTTTAATGTATAACAAGGGAGCATCAAATAGATGTTCCCTAAGAGTTCTCTTAGTTTTAATACTCCCTGATTTTATTACTGTAAATTTCCCACACACTGACCCTTTTATATCACCCTTAAGTTGTTTAATATGTCATTTTCTATTTTTAGATCTTACAAATGGATTTCTCAATATTATTCTGAGAGTGTTTTCAGGCAATTTTAATGACACTTATCTGAGCACAACTTTCAATATTTTTTCCCAAGATTCAACTGGAAATGATTTTCATATGATCACTTCTGCCAATAAATATCAAACTTTTAATTGTCATAAAAATGCCTCTGATTTCTATAATCATTGAGCCTAAAACATCTAAGATAATTCATATGAACACTTAGAAGAATCGAATTATTTTTGAGTGTTGATACTTTCCTATTTCAGACACAACATTTCTTTAGTACAGATAAGTTTTCATTGCTTAATTTAAAAGGTAAGTGAGAGATAATATTTGAAAAAAAGATAGTAAATAAAGATGTTTAGAGTAATTTTATGCCTAGTTTGATACTATCTATCTTGTAGCAATAGATGTAAGTGAAAATATATTTTTTCTGATAGGCATTGGCAATTATATGCTTTTTAAAAAGTTATATTATTGGATTATTAAGTTTTATATTAAAAAGAATGATATTTTAATTGTGTTCTAAAGTGAAATATAAGATTATGCCATCTGTTAATATTACTTTGATATCTGTGATAGTGATTAAGGCTTCTCAGTTATATTTTCTGCTCTCTACCATCTGTGTTCATGATAAAATCACACCTCCTGGTCTCCAGTAGTTAGATGGACGTCAGGGGAATTCAGGTTAATGATTTATGTGCAGAATTGATAAGTGTCACACCCCCGCTGAGCATCTAATTGCCAACTGTGAGACCTTTCAGCCCTTTCTCCTTTCCTTCCCTACAGTGTTCTAGATGGGGTTCCTCCAAAGACCTTAGTCCTAGAGTAAGGAGGGGAAGGAGGGAGTCCCACCAACCCCCTGGAGAAAAAACAGCATGACTAGAAAATACACATTTGTTATTTTGTTTGTTCAGTTCTTATTTGTCGTGACAGCATAACCTAACTTACCCTGACTGAGACCTTAACTATTAACACCTGCTGCACTTACAGTCTTCGGCTGGGGAAGAAATACCATTGGTCATCGCTCTCCCTCCAACCACTTCCAGCACTAACAAAGAAAAACCATTTAAACAAAATTAAGGTGACATTAGATATTTTTAACAGAATCTTAATACAGAATCTTTTACATTCTTTTTCTAAAATTTCTTCATCTGGACCATTCTCTTCAAAACAATATACTCTATTCTAATATGAAGCCAGTAGGTGAGGTAATGCAAGGTGGGGGGTAGGGGAAGAAGGGAGCAGACAGAGGAGAGGTGAGAGGGGGACGGGGACCCCCTCAGGGGTGGGACACAATTATAAAAGGGACTTTACAGAACAAATGAAATTGGTGTAACCTAATTCTTTGTACCCTCAATGAATCCCAAACAATAATAATAATAAAAAAATCTTAAAATTTGATAGTTAGATATACTTGCTTTTCACCATTTTTTGGCATATATCTATAATTTTCTAGTAATTTACTAATCATAATGGCTCAAACTATTGAGCATTTACCATGTGCTATATATAATCTTAAGTCTTAAATGGTATTTAATTTAATTTTAACAAGCACCTCATAAAACATGTATAGAGTGGGTAAATAAAATTCCCAAGACACTTAACTAATAAGGTACACAGCAAATATCCAAATCCAGATAGCTGAGGCCTAGAGTTTTCACTCCTAATTGTTAACAAATACTGCATCACAATCTGCTGTATTAATTCAGTAGTTCTCAACCTTCCTAATGCTGAGACCTTTTAATACAGTTCCTCATGCTGTGTTACCCCAAACCACAAAATTATTTTCATTGCTACTTCATAACTGCAATTTTGCTACTGTTATGAATCATAATGTAATTATCTGATATGCAGGTTGGTCTCAGGCAACCCCTGTGAAAGGGTCGTTCCACCCCCAAAGTGGTTGCAACCCACATGTATAGAACTGCTGCCATCTATTTGAATATACAGAAAGAATTAGCAACTATTGACTAGGGACTGATGACTATTAATGGAGCAATTAATTTATAGTATGTCAGGTTTACTATGTTTTAACATATAAATAGGTTAAAATCTTTCTTCGAAATCTGAACATATGGGTATTTATACTTGAATTTCTCAGAAACATGAGAAAACTGAAAGACTACTCCACCGAATGTTCCTGTGAATCATATCAGAGGTTAAAAAACCAAGTCCACATGCCGATATGACTGACTGAAAATTGCAGAATGACTCCCAAATTCAGTATAAAATAATGATACAACCCGGATCTAACACTAAACTACTAAAAAATGTTGAAGAGTAAATAATAGTAGAGAGATTGGGACTGGGCAGTGCACACACTCTGTAAAGATGGCAAAGAAGAAACACCACAAGTAATTTTTCATCTTTATAGCTTTCAACCAGGTACTAAGTACCATACACTCTGAAAAAGCAGTAACTCCAGGAACTGCACATGGAAACACTCTGTATTCTGGTTAGAGAACCAGAATAATGAAGTTAAGGATTAGTGAGCACTGAATAGAGTAGGAAATCCAGGAAGGGAAAGGGCCAGAGGAGAAACCCCCCAAGTCTTCCAGCCATATCTCTAATTGATCCCTCAAATCACACACATGCTGAATAGGCTCAAAGCAGTTCCATTAAAGATTTGAACTGAGTCTGAGGTTGTCATGTGACTCTATAAACAGAGTGTAAACTATAACTCCAGTGAGAAAATCATATGGCAAAATTGAAGAAATACCATTCATTGGAGAAAAATGATAGAATTTAGAATGCATTATCAAGGATAAAGAGAATCAATTTGTAAGACAAAAGTGTCAATTCAGTAAGAAGCTATAACTGTAAATGTGTAAATACCCAGTAATAAAGCTTCTGAAAATAAGAAATAACAATGGACAGAATTAATCTCCATGAAATAGTTGATGTTAATACCTCTTTCTCACCACTTGGTAAAAAAACTAGAAAACACAAAAGAACTACCATGTGGGGTGGCACCTATGGCTCAAAAGGGTAAGGCGCTGGTCCCGCCCCATATGCGAGAGAAGTGGGTTCAAACCCAGCCCCAGCCAAAAAAAAGTGCAAAAAAAAAAAAAAAAGAAAAAGAAGAATAATAACAGAAGAACTGCAGTGTGATCAAGTAGTAAGCAAAGATAAGGAATATACATAGTATACAACCACATACTTTGACTTAATTAATTTGCATGTATAGAACACTATTCCATATAACAGACAATATGCATTCTTCTCCAGTAAACAAAGTATATTTAATATGACAGAACATATTCTGGTCATAACAAAAGTCTCAAAAATGTAAATCATGTGGAGCTACATTGAGCACATTCTCGTGTCATGATAAAATTAATTTTAACATAAAAGACAAAAAAAAAAAACCAAACCCAAATCCCTGAAATATTTGAAAATTAACAACACATTCCTAAATAATCATTGACTTAAAGAGTAAAGTGTAGATAAATTAGAGAACATTTTGAACTAAATGGTAATAAAAAGGCAGCATCTCCACATTTGTGGACTGCGCCAGAGTGAAAATTAGAGTATTTGATGTCTATATTAGAAGAAAAAGAATGATCCTACTTGACATTCTAAACCTCCATCTTAAGAAAAGAAAAGCAATCCAAAACCCCATGGCTTCATAGGAAATGGAGGGAAAAAACTAGACCCTGAATTATATGAAAAATTTGTCAGTCACAGATTTGGAGAAGAAGTGTTATATCACATAGATCTTTGCTCCATGCAGAAGAAAAAACAAAGTAGTAGTTATTATCACTGTGAGTCTTCAGCTGTGATTGGTGAGTGTCATTTAAAAAATTATTTATTATCTTTTTTTACTTATTTGCATCAGTTTATTTTGACAAATATTTAGATTTAATTGTATATGTTTTACTCAATGACTTATTTTACAAAATGTTATAGTTTGACAATACTACATTAGAAGTTTTATAAAACACTTTTTGTATTTTAATATTTATCAGTCAAAATTTTACTACCTATAGTTTTTATGCTTCTGTACTTTAATTGTTTCAAAATTTGTTTTAATTATTTTATTTCACAAACATGAACAAAGCATGTTCTCCAATGAAGGCCTAAATGACCTTCCACACCAGACATTTTCATTCTTGCTGCTGTAAATTAGCAATAGAATGACCCGGGCCAGAAAGTTTCATTTTTTTCCCTAAGGAAAATTCGTTTTGAGAGGAAACACAGATTCAAACCTAAATGCTTCTGTCAAATGGTAAGAGATGAGACAGACTCATACCCAACTGTGTTTCCAGGTGGAAAGCATGCACACTAAATGAAGACCTCTTAACCAGAACAGGTCTATCCTTCTCTTTTTTCAATGTGAAAAGAGCCTCTTCTGTCATGATTCAAATTTACTATGTTAACCCAGAAACTATTTTTTTCAAATTGTGCACTTCAAGACAACGTGTTTTGTCTGCTTTCAAGGTAACAAAAAATACCCAGAGTTAGTATATACAGGAATACCTTGTTTTATTGTGCTTTGCTTCATTGAGCTCTGTCAATATTTTGTTTTTTACTAATTGAAGCTTTGTGACAACCCTGCCTCACGTAAGTCCTTTGATGCCATTTTTCCAACAGCATGTGCTCGCTTTATGCCCATTACATCCTGATACTTTTTATGATATTTTAAACTTCCTCATTATTATTATATCTGTTATGGTGATCTATGTTCGGTGATCTTTGATGTTACAATATTGTGACTGTTTGGGGATAAAGCAAACTACACCAAGATAAGATAAATGTGTGTTCTCACTGTATCACAAACTAGCCTTACAAGGGCCTCTTAAATAGTAAACTGTAAGGAGGAATTGTGTGTCTTTTATCTTAAATCAAAGGCTAAAAATGATTAAGCTTTGCGAGGAAGGCATGTCATCCAAAGCTGAGATAGGTCAAAAGCTAGGCTTTGTGAGCCAAGTAGTTAGCTAAGTTGTAAATGCCAAAGAAAAATTAAAAGTGTTATTACAGTGAATGCATGAAGTGTAAGAAAACGAAGCAGCCTTCTTATTTATACAAAAGGAGTTTGAGTGGTCTGGATAGAAGATTAAATCCACCACAGCATTTCCTTAAGGCAAACCTTAATTAAGCCAGAGTAAGGCCCTAATCCTCTTCAGTTCTAAGAAGGCTGAGGGAGGTGAGGATGCTACAGAAGAATCGTTAGAAGTCAGCAGAGGTTGGTTCATGAGATTTAAGGAAAGAAGCCATCTTCATAACACGAAAGTACAAGGGATAGCAGCAACTGCTGATGTAGAAGCTGCAGCAAGTTATGCGGCAGACCTAGCTAAGATAACTGAGTCAGGTGACAACACTAAGCAATAGATTGTCAATGTAGATGACACAGCCTTCTATTGGAGGAAATGTCATCTAGGATAGTCATAGGCAGAGAGAAGTCAATGCTTGGCTTTAAAACTTCAAAGGATAGGCTGATTCTCTAGTTAGGGGGCTAATGCAACTGGTGACTTTGAGCCAATGCTCATTTAACATTAGGAAAATCCTAGGGTCCTTAATAATTATGCTAAATATACTCCTCCTGTCTATGTAAATTGAACAAAGCCTGGATGACAGCCTGATTTACTATTTTAATCCCACTGTTAAGTCCTACGGCTCAGAAAAAAAAGATTCCTTTCATTGTCATTGTTCATTGACAATGTTCCTGGTCACCCAAGAGGTCTGATGGAGATATGTAATGAGCTTAATATGGTTTTCATGCCTGCTAACACAATGTCCATTCTGTAGCCTGTGGACTAAGGAGTAAACTCAACTTTCAAGCCTTACGATTTAAGAAATACTTTTTTTAAGACTATAGCTGCTATAAGATAGAGATTTCTCTTTTGGATCTGGGCAAAGTGAAGGGAAAATCTTCTGGAAAAGATTCACCATTCTAGACTCCATTAAGAATATCTGTTATTCACTGGAGGAGGTCAAAATAGCAATATTAACAGGAGTTTGGAAGAAATTGATTCCAGTCCTCATGGATGATTTTGAAGGGTCACTACTTCAGCGGAGGGAGCCATTGCAGATGGGGTAGAAATAGAAAGAGAGCTGGAATTAGAAGTGGAGCCTGAAGATGTGACTGAATTGTTATCATCTCATGATATAACTTTAATGGATGAGGAGTTGCTTTTTTTAGATAAGCAAAGAAAGTGGTTTCTTCAGGATAGAATCTACTCCTAGCAAAGATGCTGTGAACATTGTTGAAATGACAACAAAAGATTTAGATATTGTGTAACTTAGTTGCTAAGGCAATGGCTTGAAAAGGTATGAGAGGATTGACTCCAGTTTTGAAAGTAGTTCTACTGGAGGTCAAGTTCTGATTATCAAATAACATCACATACTACAACAGAATCACTTGTGAAAGGAAGAGTCAATTGATGTAGCAAACTTCATAGTTGCCTCAGTATAAGAAACTGCCTCAGTCATCTCAACCTTCTGCAAGAAACACCTGATCAGTCAGCAGCCATCAACATTGAGACAAGACCCTACACCAGTAAAAAGATTATGACTCACTGAATGCTCAGATGACTGTTAGTCTTATTCAGCAATAGTGTTTTTAAATTGACGTATGTATGTTGTTTTTTTAGATGTAATGTTTTTCTACACTTAATAGATTACAATATGTGAAACTGTTGAGGACCAGCCTCAACACGCAGTGGGTTTACTTTCTAGTGGCTTGGTGGTGCGAGGAGACCAAAAAAAATTAGTGAAATTTATTAATGAGAAAAATTAACTAATTTATGGAGAATTAATAGAGAAATAATAGGCACAAAGATAGTTTTAATGACAGCAGGGCTCTGGAGGCACCACACCCTTCTTTGTGAGGCTTTTAGTATATTAGCCTAGCTCTGTATTTATTTCACACATCAGTGTTACAGTCATAAATCTCATGAAAGCAAGGTAGACAATTCCATTAAGGTTCTTGCTGTACTTGCATTCCTACTAACTAGACTAACTCTACAGCTGATTACTTTAATTGCATGGATTTACTTGTTGCTTTTTACTGCTTCAAAGTATAGTGGTCTTAATGTAAACAAGGGGCAAATGCAACTGGTGACTTAATAAGGAAGTCTTGATAACAAAGTCTTAATAGGGAAGGCAATCAGAGGCAGACTCAAGGATCAAATCCTAGCTGACCCACAGTCACACACCACAGATGTGATGTTTTAATACTCTGACAGTCTTGGGTCCACACAGACTCCTCTGGCCCAATCAAGGTTACAGAAGAAAAGAAATCCTTCTTCTCTTTATCAGGTCTGGTGCAAGTCTTCCTTAGTTGGACAAAGTTTAAAGAATTCACATTCTTCACTCCCCAAAACCACTCCCTCAGAGCACACAACCTTGCCATGGCAGAAAGCAGCTTCAAGGCCTCCAGCCACCTGCTGTGCTGCAGCAAGGGGAGTGGCAGCGAGGCGAGTGGGGGTGCACAACACGCCAGGCTACAGACATATTAAAGTGACACCATTGTGCACTTTGCGCTCAGCACCAGAAAAATGGGTCCAAACCAAATTCTCCTAATTGTGTCCCTTTGTCTAGACTCTGTTCCCTATTCTTAATAATATTTTTAATCTACTAACAATTACTAATTGAATATTAGTTTCAAACTTATAAAATCATTATTACTAGTAATGCAAGCACATCAACATATGACTCCTCCCTTAAGTCTTCCCACATGCACCCTTCATGAAACATAACTTTTATATGCATGGGAAACTAGAAAGTTCATGTGACTTG
The DNA here is from genome assembly GCA_963574355.1 of Loris lydekkerianus. Lineage (NCBI taxonomy): Eukaryota > Metazoa > Chordata > Mammalia > Primates > Lorisidae > Loris > Loris lydekkerianus. The sequence goes on along the minus strand of CAUYPK010042810.1, from coordinate 16,314 downwards.
TTTTATGGCAACGTTTGCTTTCTTGTGGTAGTCTGGAAATGAACTTGCAATATCTCTGAGGTGTGCCTGTATTTTTATCTAAATATTTCAAGGCCTTTAAACAATGTAGTTTCTCTCTGCACATCTTGAAGAAAATCTATGGATATATATATCCTGAAAGACTATAATACTGAAGTTTATTAAAGCATTCAAAAAAAAAAAAAAAAAAAAGAAAAGAAAGAAAGAAAGAAAGAAGAAAAGCAGATAAAATTAAGTCCATAGAAGCTGACAAAAGGAAATAAAGATAAAAGGCAAGATAAAGTATAGGAAGCACAAAAACATTTTAAAAAATGTGAAATCCAGAGCTGCATTTTGAAAAGATGAACAAATTCAATACACTTTTAAAGGGAAAAAAACAGAAAATGCCAGTTTCCAATGTCAGAAATGAAAGAGGGGATATTACTAAAGAAGCCATAATCATTGGAAATATATATATTAAATATATATATATATATATAATATATATATATATAAAATAAAGAACAATTTTATTCCAATCAATTTGACAAACTAGTTGAAATAAATTCTTTAAAGGATGTAAATTACCAAAATTCATAAATAAAGTGAACTCTTCTATGAATATCAATTAAAAAAATTGAATTCAACATTTTAAAGCTTTTCATAAAGAAAATTTCAAGCCCAGAGGGCTTCATTATTATTATTTATGTCTGAGTCCAGAATGGGAAAGGGAATCAACTATAAAGGGACGGACACTTTTTAAAGAATGATGTCTTGATTATAGTGATAGTTAGACTGTTACATATACTTAACAAAAATTCATCAAAATTTATAATTCACATGAATAAATGTTGTATATAAATAATGTTTTAATAAAAATGTTTTCTTACTAAAAAAAAAATAGGCAGGTATAGACTTAAAATCTCCTGAGTGATTTTCAGTGTGTTTTGAAATGTTTCAGAAGGATCCCTAAGACTGTACATCTCTGAAACATTATTGTTAATAGTACAAAAATATTTATTAATAAATGAAAGTCTATTGCAACCAGATATCCCATTTTTGAAAACTGGATTACTCCAAATAAAAAAAGCAAGTTAGACTTTGCAATGATTTTAAAATAAAATGGTGCAACTTCAAATTGAAAAAAGTCTGGGTGTAGCAAAGCATGTACACTTGGCTGAGATAAAGCCAAGGAGTTATTGATCAAAACCCCTCTTTGCTTAATTTATCTCCCAAATGGATGTCTAAAGACTGACAACAATAATCCAAGACTTTTCGTTTCACCTTGGCAATTGCTACTTTAACAAATGTTTCCTCTCAAGAGAATGGGTTTCTGTTTTATTTGTACTCTAATACTACAAAAAAAAAAAAAAAAAGCTAGTGTTCAGCAGTCAGTCACAGAGGAGGATTGCCTTGAGAAGGGTTTAATGTTGTGCAGAGACAGAAATAGTTGCAGGTAGCTTACTTCTCTGATACCCATCAGCAAATATGGAAAATGAGCTAAAAACAAAACAAAATGAAATCTATTTAACTTCTATTCCTCGAGCTGAAGAAGGTTAAGTGACTGGATTTTGTGTGTGTGTGTGTGGGGGGGGGCTTCATGTTCTTCATGTAAAAGTGAAGTAATTTGTATTTGATCATTCTCTGGCCCCATTTCTGTTTAAACATTTTATAATTTCAAACTACTTAAACATTTTTTTCTTTTTTGAGATAGAGTCTCACTATGTCACCCTTGGTAGAGTGCTGTGGCATCACAGCTCACAGCAACTTCAAACTCTTGAGCTTAAGTGATTCTCTTGCTTCAGCCTCCTAAGTAGCTGGGACTACAGGTGCCCTCCACAATGCCCGGCTATTTTTTGCTGCAGTTGTCATTGTTTAGCAGGCCCGGGCTGGGTATGAACCCGCCAGCCCTGCCCCGTATATATGGCTGGGGCCCTAGTCGTTCATTCTGAGCCCAAGTAGGTAAAGAAGTTTCATAGATTTTCCATGGACTGCCTAATGCAGTGTTTTCTTATCTTTCTATTTCCCAAAATAGTAAAATCTCAAAATTATCCTTTTTTCATAAGAAGGCCATCTTATTATTTTGTCAAGTTAGACTTTATGACTTAAAAAAATGAAGAGCAAAAATAAATGAAAACTATCCCTTTATAAAAAAATGTTTTAATATAAAACACGAAGAACAAACCATCAGAATAAAATACAGATCTTTAATGTTAACTTTGTGAAAACTCACTGCATTGACCTTTCTACTTATTGCTGCACTGCCCAAGAGAAATTTTATTCAAAAATGCCTTTGTCAAGTGTTTCTACCCGTGGGTCTCTTCTGTTGTGTTCCTCTTCTTGTATTCAAGTTTAAGGAAGAAGCCACCATGTTCACAAATCACAAGAACCTCCATCTTCATCACTCAGCTTGTATCATCTTTGTTCCTTTCCCGTTACGCATTCAGACAATATGAAAAATACTGTTGATCTCTGAGATCAACTGAGACTGGTCTGAGGGATACAAAATATTGGTAAGGATGTGGGACAAGGAGAACTGTCCTGTATCTCTGGAAAACTGACGACCAGCATCAGGACACCTCTTAGAATCTAGAGAATCTTTACCATAACCATGAGGTCTGGTTTGGCCACACCTCACATATCCATCTTTTCTTAGAGGCCAGTTTTCAGACCCCCTACATGCACACAACTCACTTGCTATTCTTATGACTCATTTAGTTCTCCAGGGAGTCAATGCTGAATGTCAGGAAATAATTTTCCCTACAAAAAATCAGGTTGGTAGCGTCTTAAAAAGTTAAGCATACTCATACTCATAATTAACTTCTGAGTTCATATCACAAAAAATTCCCTTCCTAGACATTTGTTTGCCCATAAGAAATTAAATCATATATACGCACAAGGACTTGCATTCAAATATTCATAGCAATTCTGCTTACCAATAGTCAAAACTGGACCAAAAAAACCCTCAAATATCCATCAGCTGAGAAATAGATAACCAAATTGTGCTACATCTTATAATGGTATGGTATTCAAAAATACAAGGGAGCAAATTGTTGGTGTGTACAGCATTATGGATGAGTCTCAAAAAAACATTACTCTAAGCCAAAGAAGGAGATGTGGAAGAACACATCTTATATAATTGCATTTATAGAAGTTACAGAGCATGCAAAAGTACTATAGGAATTTGCATTAGTGGGTGCCTTGGGAGGAGTATGGTGGCACTGTTTGCAATGGTTGATTGCAAAGCAGTACTACTTGAGTATACTGGTCTGTCAAACTCAACAAAGGGAATATTTTAAATATGTGCATTTTAATATTTGTAAATTATGCCCTAATAACTTTAGCTTTCTAAGGCAAAAGAAAAATACATTTTCAAACGTTAGATTTCTTTCCCCAAACTTCACATATCAATTTTTACTCATAAGCAGAATGATTCAAAAATAGTTATTTCACTTTTAAAAGTATTAATGTAAAATGAAAAATGATGCAAAGTGTGCACTTGTAATGTTGATTTAATACATGTAGCCGTTTCAAAATGATTTGCTTTGAGGCACAAGCAATATGCAGGTTCCGTTTTTATTATGTTTTTCTAAAAAGGCATGTTTAGCTAAAGGTAAAATTTCTAAGTGTTCTGATCTAGACTACTTTTAATATCTCTAATCTGATTTTTGTCATAAACACATATACTATTTACTATTGTGTTGCTGTGTGTTAGCAAAACCTCTGGTTGAGTGCCAGCTTTTTTAGGGGAAAGGAGTATCACATTTCGGATCTGACCATTCCTGGTTGATTGCCTTATGTTACTGAATGTACTGAACTGCATAAAACTGAAGGGGAATTAACTATATCAGAAGCTGGGTGGCACAGAACAAAGGGCACTGCACTTGCATTTAATAAATGTGTGTTCTACCCTTGGTTCTGTCTCTACGAGAACTTCGGTGAGTCGCTTCTTTTCTCTAGATTTGAACAACTTTCTCATTCACTGAACAAAGATGTTGAGACCTAATTTGAGCTCAAAGCTGAATCTACAAGCTAGGGAAAGACACATGGAAGACATAGGTTCTTTTTTTTTATTAATAAATCATAAATACATAAATCATGTATACTTTAATGCATTTATGGGGTATGGTGTGCTAATTTTATATACAATTTGGAATGCTTATATAAACTGGTTAACATAGACTTCACCTCACTTAATTATTGTGTTAAGACATTTATACTCTACACATAATAGATTTGGCATGCTCCTTTGCAATATGCACCATAGGTGTGGTCCCACCATTTACCCTCCCTCCATCCAACCTCCTCCCTCTCCTACTTTCCCCCTTCCTCTTCCCTCCATCATTCTGGGCTATAGTTGTGTTTTAACTTTCATATGAAAGTGTGGGTGGTTACAAATTGGTTTCATAAGGTTCTAACCAGAAGCAAAAAAAGCAGTTGAGGGGAGAAACATGATTATACAAACCAGGACACAGCAGTCTGGCAAAGGCTGTGATGGAGAGCAGGGAGGAAGGTGTGAGCACCGGCTGCTACATCCTTCCCTAAACCCAAGCCGGAAGAGCCCATGGGGCTGAGAGGGTGACTGAGTGGTGTCCCAGATATTATCACTAAAAACTCTTGGATAGGTGGAAGCCAGAATATCTTTATGTGCAAGAAAAATGGTAGCCTGGAGTGGGAGAGGGCCAGATGCCTCAGCTGCACTGTACACTGGAAGAGTGCAGTTGTTAAGCTCCTAGATAAACCATGCTCTCCTCATCAACTGGGCAAGGTAGAAGCAGGACAGTGGGGGCGAGAGGCAATATAGGTCATGGCAGGACTGAGCTAGAGCTTGGCTGGGGTGGGAATCAGAAATGGAGAGCAACACTATGGCTGAGTGTTGCTTGTTGTCTGGCCTTCTTCCCCATTCCCTGAATGGGCAGTGGTCGCAGATGTGACAGGTTCCAGAAAAAAGAAAAACAAAAACAAAAAAAGCTAAGCAGCACTTTTACCTCATTCCATTTGCTGAAGAGCAGCAGACCCTGTGGGCCAGAAAAGCCCACGAGCAGTTCGTCCCAGATGGCCGCTGTAGGATTCTTCTCCACGAGTTGTGCTCCTCTTCACCAAGAAAAGCATAACTAGTGGCTAGACTATTGTTTGTTCTATCCCAAGACAGGTCAAAGTTATAGTTATTCCTGCAAAATGAAGCTTTCAAGGAAAAATGATGAAGTATCAAAAGAGTATAAGAGAGATTACCCAAAATAAAGCAGTGCAAAAATGTTACAGCATCAAATATGGGCCAAGGAAAGCTAAAAGAGGAGCATCAATTTTAATAATATCAGAGAAAAGAAGGGTTAAGTTGGAAAACATAACATTTGATAAAGTGGTCCCCACTTTAAGAGGAAGCAAAAGTCCTATGTTCATCTTATTAGGTATCAGTAATGAATTTGATAAAATTCAACATATATTCTTGGCAAAACCTCTTAGTAAATGAACTATGATAGAAATAGAAGTGAATATTTATCCTTACAAAGAGTGTCTCCAAAAACCCCACAACAAACACCCCAATAACTTCACATTGGAAATTTGCCTTTATTTCTGTTCCTTTAAGAACATGAATAAGATAAGGTGGACGCCTGTCACCACTTAGATTCACCAATGAATTTGAAGTGTTAAACTATGAAGTAAGAAAATAAAAACCAACAAAATATGAAAAGATGATAAAAATATAAACAAACCTCTATTTATAAATGATATAATTGTCTATGATAGGATTGTCTAATTCATGGATAATACATTAGAATTCTTGATAATTTTTTTTCTAAAATTCTTGATTAAAATATCAATGTTTAAAGTTCTATTATTCTTTCTATACCTGTAAGATAATAACAGAACATCAATCATATAAACTACCCAGGAATAAATATTTTTAAATATGTGAGAATTTTACAAGATCATTTTAAGGATTAAGAGTCATCAGAGGAAGACTTATAAAAGAGAGCTATACTCTGTTTATTAAGTCAAAAGCAACATTTTAAAGTTTAAGTTATCTGGAAGTTGAACAGAACATGTAATGTAATCCTAATCAAAATTCTAAAGGTCATTTTTAAATCGAATTTTATATTTATATGGAAGAATAAGGATCTAAGAGTAGACATGAGAACCATGCAGACAAATGAAGAAAATGATTTATCCTTTCCCTGAAACAAAGATTTACCATAAATCAGTCGTAATAATGAAAGTGAGGTATTGAACATGAATATACAAATAGAATAGTGTCAAATGACAGAAAACCCAGAGCAAAGAACAGCAGAGCTAATAGTGCAGAACAGTGATTAAAGAAGAGACTATGCAATAAAACCACTAGAACGAGCACGTATTAGACAGATAGAAGCAAACATAAATTCTAGTTGGACTAAAATGGAAGAAGAAGAAAAGGTATCCAATATACTCAGTCTTACTATGAAACCAATTTATAGCTTTCATAATAAAGCTATAACCAAACTATAGCCCAAGAATATGAGAAAAGGGGAGAGGGAGGGGAGGGGAGGGGAGAGGGAGGATGGGTGGAGGGAGGATAATTGGGGGGACCACACCTGTGGTGCATCCTACAAGGGTACATGTGAAATTTACTAGATGTAGAATGTAAATGTCTTAACACAATAACTAAGAAAATGCTGTGAAGGCTATGTTAACCAGTATGATGAAAACATTTCAAATTGTATATAAAACCAGCACATTGTAACCCATGATTGCATTAATGTACATAGCTATTATTTAATAATTTAAAAAAAGGGGGAATTTTAGAAGTTAACATGTGAGAATATCTAACATCACATGTCCGGAAGTGTTTATTATGCAGGATGGTATTAGCACTAACTAAAAAAGAAAAAAAAAAATTGTTTTTCTTCTTTGAGACAGAGTCTCACTTTGTGCCCTGAGTGCATGCCATGGTGTCATAGCTCACAGCAACCTCAAACTCCTGGGCTCAAACTCAGGCTGGTTTCAAACTCTTGAGCTCTAGCCATTCATCAGTGTCAACCTCCCAAAGTACTAGGATTACAGGAGTGAGCCACCATGCCTGGCTTAAAAAAGAAAACATCTGATAGACTTAACTATATGAAATTAACATCTTTTAGTTAATTGTTGACAAAAACTAATATAAAAAGACAAGTAACAACTGGGAGAAGATATTTGAAATATGTATAACTGACAAATAATTCGTATCTAGAACATATCAAGAACTTCTGTATGTCAACAAGGGAAAAATTTTAAAAAGTGGACAAAAAACTTGAATTATGCTTGTAGAAAATGCTCACAGATAGCTAATCAATATATAAAAAGATACTCAGTCTCAAAATAGTCAATAAATTTTCAATAAAATCATAATAAAATCGCAATGCCTACAAACAAATTGGCAAAAAACTGTCTCTGACAAAATGTACTATAGGTAAGGATTAAAAACAAACAAACAAAAAAAACTTATGTACTGTTAGTGGAGATATAAATTTGCAAACATACAATAAAATGAAAGAAAAAGCTTTAGAGAAAAGGGCATTATTTTGGAAAGGTTGAAATATTTATACCATTAGACCCAGGAGCAGCCCTCTTAGCTTCATGAGATACCCATGCTTATGTGCTCCAGAATATAGGTACAAGAATTTCACTGCAGACAAATTTGCAATATAAATTTGCAAAGGCACAATGAAACAAAAGAAAAACTCTAAAACAATAACATTATTTTTGAAATCTTGTAATATTTATACCAGGAGACCCAGGAGGTGCCCTTTTAGGTTCAAATCATTGAGATACTCATGTAGATGTACCCCAGAAGAGAAGTACAAGGATTTCATTGCAGCACTGTGTATACTAGCAACAATTCTGATAAAACTCACCTGTGCACCAGTAACAGTGCGCATAAATAACATACCTATGATGTAAAACGACATGCATCCATGAAAATGAGGGAAGTAGACTGTAGGAGACCAGATGACTCAAGGGAAGGAGCAGTGAGAGTTAAACTTTGAACGCTCTAAAACTATGAGAAACACCTGTGACATACGTCTCCATAACACCTTGGTGATAAGGGCACGGAGAAGGGATTCAGCTCTCTTTAACACGAGAGCACAAGCACAAGCATCCATGCTCCGCAGTTTCCACACCTATGGTGTAAATAGCCCCGGGATCACTTTTATAAGTAGCTGCAGGAGAGGTGAGTCCGGATTCATTCATTCCCTCAGGGACTGGCTCACTCTTAACTCTTGTTCCTCCTGCTTGGAGAGCGCCTGCCTGGCGCCCTTCTACAAAGACTGCTAAGATTCACTCTCTTAAGACTGTTTCTCTCTCCCTCTCTCCTGCCAAGACAAATTGTCCTCCGGCACCTAAGACACCTAAGTGAGTTGATCCTGAGCAAGGTAGCACAACAGTCTGGCGTCCAGACAGATAAGCCCGGGCGTCGACCTGGTGTCCCAGGCCCTACAGTACATTTAGATCCAGAAACATGGATGACTCTCAGGAACATAATATTGAATAAAAAAAAGCATCAGAAATTCTTTCTACACATCAGAAAACTTTCAGAAAATATATGAAATTAAAGAGTCAACAAACTCTGGTCTCCCACAGAGATGTCAACCACCTGGTCTCCCAGGGAGGACAGGAGACCTTGGACTCTATTTCCTGTATTTTGTCCTGAGTGATTCTACATCAACCTGTCTTTTCATTCTTTTTCTTTCAACAGCTCTTCACATCTCCCACCCCTCCCCAGTATTTGAGGAAGAGTTAAAAAAAGATATTTCTATGAATATCATCAGTCTCTGAATCTGCTGAAGACTTTGTTTTAAAAACATATGTCAGGGGAACACCTCCCAGCTGTGGAAGGTCTTTTGTAGACAGGAGAGGTTATTTGGACCCTTTAAATTCTTTTTTCTTTAAAATCTCTCTTCCATTTTACCTAGCAGACTATCTCAAGTACAATGAACAAGATAAAACAATGGTCACTTGATACCCTCCAATGGCTGAGGTGGAAACCTAGCTACTTCAGGCTCTTGGCTCATCCCATGGCCTAAAGAGGTGTTCAGACTCCTAGGGAGTTTAGCAATAGGATCTGTAACTCCAAGCAATAAACCTTTTTGAATTGAAGATAGTCTTATAAAAACCTTATTCTCTCAGCATAGAGGAAAATGCAAATAAGGAAATGTTCTAAGACACTGAAGCATATTCCTCAAGCTATCCTTTTTGATGAAAATATTTATAGGACATATGGCATTCTTTTTTACCATCTTAAACTGAGCATTTAAAAATTATAATTTTGAGACAAAGCTGTTATGACAGGCAACCTAACTGCATTGTACAATGATAGAGTGATGACCTCAGTAATAGCTCCATGTTGAGATTCTTTTTGCATATAGAAAGTTTGTTTATTTATAACATAGAAAAATTCATATTTGCTAACATTTAAAATGAGATAGAAAAAATGGCTGTGATAAAAATTCCCCAATGCATGAAAATGGAACATTTTTCCTCTAAGTATCTGATTTCTGATAGCTTATCAGACATTTACTCTTTGATTTGATCATTATATAATATATACATGCATTGAAGCACCACAATGCACCACATAAATATGTGCAATTATGTGTCAGTTATAAGTAAAAATTAACTACCATAAAGTAAAAGATGAAATCTCAAAATGTTATTTTAAAAGAAAATCTTTTCTTAATATAAAATATCTAAAATAAAGTATTTAGAGATTACAAATATTAAATATGCTGTTCAAGTTATAGCCACATAACCACAAATCAGATCAAGAAATTATTCTAGCAAACCAGAAATTTGCCTTCCGTTTATTCATCATTGCTAAGCTCTCCAAGGAGGTAGACATCATTTTACTTTACATTATTGATTATTTTTGCCTATTTTTCAACTTCATGTAAGTTATATCAGATGGTTTGTGTTCTTTTCTGATGACTTTTTTTTTTTTTTTTTTGGAGACAGAGTCTCACTATGTCACCCTCTGTAGAGTGCAGTGGTATCACAGTTCACAGCAATCTCAAAATCATGGGCTTAAGTGATTCTCTTGCCTCAGCCTCCCAAGTAGCTGGGAGTATAGGCACACACCACAACACCGGGCTATTTTTTTTTTTTTTTTTTTTTTTTTGTAGTTGTCATTGTTGTTTGGCATGCCCCAGGCTGAGGTTTGAATCCACCAGCCCCCGTGTATATGGCCAGGCCCCTAGCCGCTGAACTACAGGCACTGAGCCTCTGATAACAATTTTGCTCAACATAATAATGACAATGTCTGTGAGATTCCTCCATGTTGTATCAATAAATTATTAGTTTTGATTGCTGTGTAGCAGTTCCTTGTGTAAATTATACTATAATTTATTTATCCATTTTTCACTAATGGAGATTTGGATTGTTTCCAATTTGGGGATATTATGAATAAAACTATTTGCCTGTATTTCAGTAGACACATTTAGTCTATTTTCCTGAGCACATATCCTAGCAACAGGTAGTAGTTAGCAAATACTGTCAAATAGAATCACAAAGCATCTATAATGATACTTAGTTCCAATTGCAATGTGTGAGAGTTTTGGTTTTCCCACATCCCTACTAATACTTTATATTTCCAATACTTATTTCATTTTTAATTTTAGCCTTCTGATGGGTATGCAATAATATCTTATGGTCATTTATCTGAATTTTGCAGAAAAATTCTCTAGGTAGCCTTGGACAAATCAGGTTCTCACATGATCCATGATGTAGTTCCTAAGAATAGGTGCAGATGTACTGGGAATCCATCCCTTCCCCCCACACACACACAGAGGAATGCTAAAATAAAAATTACTGATAATGCCCAATGTTCATGTTGATACAGAACAACTAAGATTCTCATATGTTGATTGTGGCAATGCAGACAATGCAACCATTTTGGCAAACTATTTTATGGATTTTTAGGAAGTTAAAACTACTCTATGATTTTGCCATTCCAGTTCTAAGTGTTTATGCAAGAGAAATAAAAAAAAAAGTGTGCATAAAAAAAGACATACATAAAAGTGTACTGAAAGAAACCCTAACTGTTCATCAACAAGAGAATGGATATATTTGCATGAATTCATTCAATGGAATAAAGGAATAAATTACTTTTATATACAACAATAAAAGTATCTCAGTAATACCTTGAGTAAATACAAAACAGTATACATTATTTGATTTTATTTACATACACTTCAAAAAAAGTAAAACTAATTTAGAACAATAAAAATGGGAATAATAGTTTTCTCTGGAGAGCAGGGCATTCATCAGGAAGGACCATGAAGAAAGTTTTTAGGGAGATTATGATGGTAGTTACTTAGGTGGAGACATTGAACTATGCACCTAAGGGAGCTCAGGAAATTTCACCCCCAAACCTGACTCTTTTGTATAAAGATTATTTTTTTTCTTTTCTTTTCTTTTTCTTCTTTTTTTTTTTTTTTTTAATTAAATCATAGCTGTGTACTTTAGATTAACAGAACTTGGAAGGGGCTTTCTCTTTTCCTTCATTAAAAAAAAAAAAAATGCATTTTCAGTGCAACCTGGTTTCTTGTACCCTCAATGAATCCTCAACAATAAAAAGAATAAAATGCAAAAAAAAAAAAAAAGAAAGAAAGAAAAAAATGCATCATAAAGAACAATCAACTTCCCTTCCCTTACCTGTTATCTCCATATATTATAGGAAAGAAGATTAAGAATGCAACCAGAGCTGGCCCACATCATTTTAAGGATAATATCTGCCTCTTAGGTTAACTTAATTTGCAAAGAGAATCATTTACAGTCAATTTGTCCCATCATTCATTTATTTATTTATCCTCCCAGCAACCATTTATTGCATTCAACAGAATTACCTGTATTTCTCTTTCCTCCCCTCTAAAATGAGTGTGTGTAAATTTCTGGACCTGGTTGGGATGATGGGTAATCACTCTGATTTTTTCCCATGAGTATGGTAAATAAATTTCTTTCTCTTATTGTTCTGATTTTTTGTGAATTGATCTTCCAGCAAACATTGCAAGGTGAAGTTTCCCCTCACCCCACATGCTTAAATCTGTGTATTTTAATGTTTATGAATAATATCATCATATAATTATTTGAACTATGACATTAGATTTCAAAATTGTCTTCCAATTTTTACCAGTATCTCTGTTGTAAGGGAAGGTCCTTCATCTCTTTGGTTTCTGGCTAAAATAAACATGAAAATAACTTGTTACCAGAGACCAAACTATTAACTTTATTTATATTTGAAAAATGTCTACTTATAACTCCCCTATTTAGCTATAATAAATCTTGATTTTGGGACCAGCCTGTGGGACAGAACCTCAGTAAGCTCAAAAAAAGATTGTTTCCTTGGCCCTGGAACGTCAAAATACAAAAGAAGCAATTCCTACTGAGAGCAATGACTTTCAGTACCCTCATGCCAACTACAAGGCTCAAAGTTAACCTAGGGGAGTCAGAGACTGAATGTGTTTATACCAATGTTCCTTCTCCATTGGCAGTGAGCAGGACAAATGACCTTCACTAGTGATAAGAGAGAATGTGGCTCTCCACTCACATTTACTAGGAGAGAATTCAATTATAAATCATTTACATAATACGATAGGCAATCGCAAAATAATACATCATTACTGGTATTTTAAAACAATGCCAACTGCAATACCAGTTACAAATATTGTAAAAAACAATAGAAATTTCATTGAAAATAATAATATCTATAGATATAAATACATGAGTCATATTGTTTCATATTTTATATACCAATACATCCTAAGGATGGTCATCTCTGGGTGTTATACATTGTTTTTGTCATCTTTTCAACATTTTTGTATGTTTTAAACATGTTATCATTACCATCAATTTACTTCAAATAAATGTCTGCTCATACATCTAAAATAACACAATTGAGATTCTTGAGAAAAAAATTAAATTTTATAAAATAACCCAACAACTCAATCTTATCACATAGGAGTGCAATGACTGTGGCTAATCACTAGGAACCCAAAGATAACTTTGCCCTAGAGAGATAAATAGCTCAGAAAGGGCGAGATGGAGCACATACAGGGAAAGGTATTTTGCGCTACATAGTAAGTACTATGCAAGAACTGTGGAAAATAACAGGAAGAATAATTGATCAGTTAGTTCTATGGTAGAAAATTTTCAAAGAGAATTTTAAGGTGACCTGTTCTTCAGAAACGGGTATAACTCTAGGAAGGATTAAAAGATAAATTCTTTCAACGGGGTAAAATGCCATATTAAAATCTGTGGCTCTTTGCCGCTGGTTAGTGGTAGTGATGTGATCTTTTTGATATGAACATTGCCCAAGTGAATAAATGTAATAGGAACGTCTAGGAGAGGAAGCTCAGTCATCTGGGAATACACTATTTTACATCTGAAAATAGATGAGAAATACTAGTAGCGTCAAAATGCCTTTTCAACCAATTAGAAGTCATCACCAACGTAACAACAAAAAACCCTAAAATTACTATCATTTATAGGTAATTTTCTTTCAATCTCTGTTTTCTACTGACTGTTTATTATAAAGGTGGTAGAAATAATGATACGCATAGTACATGTATCTAGGTTCCACGAATAAAGGCCACCTGCAGGCACCACAAAAAGGACACACTTCATATGCTGGCCCAGAGAAAAGGGAAAAGGAGAATCAGATTTGACTGTGGGATGTCTTAGTCTGCTGTGTTGTTATAAAAACAAATATCCAAGACTGGGTAAGTTACAAAGAACATAAATTCACTTCTCACAGTGCAGAGGCTGGGAAGTGTAGGATCAAGGGGCTGGCAGGTTTGTCCATCTCCTGAGGGCTCCTCTCTGCCTCCAGGATGGCCCCTTGTTGCCTTATCATCCAGAAAGGAGGACTATTGTGTCCTCACATGGCAGAAGGCAGAAGAGCAGGTGAGGAAAGCACTTTAAGAAGCCTTTTCTGTAAGAACCTACTCTCCTTGGACAGGGTCCGAGCCCCCAGGACCTAATCACCTCTGAAAAGCCCAACCTCTTAATACTACCCTCACGTTGGCCATTCAACGTCTGGATTTTGGAAGAGACAGATTCAAACCCTAGCATGAGGTAAGGCAAACTTCCCTGATCAGTTCACAGAAGTAGACGGCATAATGACAGGCAAATCCAGAAAATAACATTCTTCAGGCTGGAGTTTGGCAAGGCGGGTGGACAGGTGAAGCAATTCTGGGAGATTACATTCTGTGGTTTCTAGCATGACAAGAAAATTGTGGGTGCTGTATGCTAGGGGCTTTCAATTCTAGGTGCAGCCTTATTAAACAATCCTAATTGCTCACAATGATGAAGATGATTACATTAGCCCCTACTATTTATTGAGTTCCTACAGTGTTTGATTTACTTTGTTTAAAATGCCACATTTTTTTTTTCTTTAATCTTATAACAGTTCTAAAAGATAGGGGTCATTTTATTCATATTGTATATGAGAAACGACTCAGAGAATCTACCCGATTTGTAGTGGGTATGACCAGATATTGAGCAGAGGCATATCTGATTTCAGAGATTTGTATTATATCATCTTTATTAAAGAAGACAAAAAGTATCACCTTCCCTAAAGGAAGTTTTTATGTTCCTGTATACTAAATGCAAAGAATGCCAAGAATGTTAGAGTAATTTTCATCCACTTCTTTCCCTATTTGCCTTTTGATAATATTTTCACCTCTTTCTAGAAATGCTATAAATGTAGATTCCAGGCTGTTAATTTGTATGTTCTACTCATTAGTTTCCTACAGACTCTTGGCTGTCTGCAGATGTCAGGCCCCTAAGCTGCAAAATTCACAAAGCCAATTGCCTTGAAATACTTTCCCTCCAAAGCCCTTTGTTTAACTTGTATAAATCTGATTTGAGTTGCTTTCTCAACTTGCCTTATGTGGCTTGTGTGATTTTACACACCGAATTTATTTAGTGAGTAAGGAAGGATAGTTTTCTAGAGATCCGAAACTCAATTCATTCCCTGCTCTGCACATGCTTTTATCTTTTTCTGGTCTGCAGACATGAATAACCAGCAGTGTTAACAATCTGTGTATTCCCACTTGAGTGTCACCATATTGGCAGCATAACAGAGAGAGATTGCGTTTTTCATGCTAAGTGAGAGAATGCTTGAATTGAAATCATTGTTTTATGCACTGTAAGCCTCTCATAGGTTCTGCAGATTATTCAAATATGTGCATATGCATTATTCTCTGGGTTGGTTTTTTCTTCCGTCTCTTACCGTAGTCAATACTTCTGCTTATTTTGCATTTTTGTTCCAAGATAGAGACAGCAAATGCTGTGATGATGACAAAGTTCATTTTCTATATGTTCCATTTTGCTTCACAGGATCCTGCATTACAGCAAATTTGCTCTGAGTCTTTCTCAATCAAGACATCTGTTCTCTGTGAGTACAATGATGACCTAATCATTAAATAAATATGATTTAAGCTTCTTATTTATAACACTCATGCTTTTTGCTTTGTATTTGCAAAATCTAGCTGATCTATTCACTCCATGGTCATTTAATGAGCAACTACTATGTGCCCGACATTGTAGTTGCTGCCACCTACGCACAAATGGACAAGGACAAGGTCAGCTCTATTTTCAAGAAGCAATCTGACTGGAGGGATGGCCAAGGAAGGGAACACATTTCAACCAGTGTGACAAATACCTCAAAGTCGGTAAGTATGAAGGATTGGAG
This sequence comes from Loris lydekkerianus, assembly GCA_963574355.1. NCBI lineage: Eukaryota > Metazoa > Chordata > Mammalia > Primates > Lorisidae > Loris > Loris lydekkerianus. Next base: position 611 of record CAUYPK010042810.1, on the reverse strand, counting down.
TTTTACAAAGCAGGAAACTTTCAACTATTTTGTGGTTTGGGTGATGCTAAGAAAAAATTCTATGAAGGATAGATCTGAGTTGGTCTAAATGGAGTTATCAAAGCATTTGAAGAAAGGCAGTGTATTGAGGGTAAAGAAGCAGCGTGTGCAAATGTAGATAGTCTTGTAGTCGTATTTTGTTATTATAGTACATATTCAAAAAAGGAAGATAGTTTTATATTAGTAAAGAATAAAGGGCCAGGCAAAGAATTCTAAAAGATTGGAAAGTTAGGTAGAGGCCATGGTTATATTCTTTATGCACGGTTCGAAGAAGTTTCAAATTTTACATAGGCTGGAATTTATACAGCTAAGGTTTTTTTCATAGGTTCTACATGTGTGTGTGCATATGCATTTTAACAATTTTTTAAAACAATATAAACATTTTATGCTCTTTCATACACAGATGATGATTGATGCAAACATGAAAATACTAAATACTTGCCTCAACAAGAAGGGGATTAGTCCTATTAACTGCCAAAAAGGGAGGCATCTGTTTATTTTTACAGGAGAAGTGCTACTTTTATGCCAACAGATCTGAGATCGTGCAAAACAAGATCAAAACACTCCAAGAA
>CAUYPK010042809.1:0-34045 GCA_963574355.1 Loris lydekkerianus | reverse complement strand
AAAAAGTATCCAATGTACTCAGCCCTACTATGAAGCTAAACTATAGCTTTCACATGAAGGCTATAACCCAACTATACCACAAGACTATGGGGAAAGGACCAAGGAAGGGGAATGGAGGGGGGAGGTTTGGGTGGAGGGAGGGTAATGGGTCAGGCCACATCTATGGTGCATATTTTTAACTATAATAAAAAAAAATAAATAAAAAAAATAAAAACAAAGATCAAATTCCAATAAGTAGCTGGGTTCATCTCTTGGTTCTCTATTCTGTTCCAGACATCTACTTCTCTGCTTTTGTGCCAGTACCATGCTGTTTTGATCACTATTGATTTATAGTACATTCTCAGATCTGGTAGCATGATTCCTCCTGCTTTGTTTTTATTTCTGAGTAATATATTTGCTATTTGAGGTTTTCTTCTGATTCCATATAAAATGAAGCACTATTTTTCAAGCTCATTAAAGTATGACAATGGTGCTTTAACAGGGATTGCATAAAACCTGTAGATTGCTTTGGGTACTATGGACATTTTAACAATATTGATTCTTCCCAGCTGTGAGCATGGTATGTTTTTCCATTTGTTAACATCTTCAGCTATTTCTTTTCTCACAGTTTCATACTTCTCTTTATAGAGATATTTCACATCCTTTCTTAGGTAAATTCCCAAATATTTCATCTTCTTTGGCACTACTTTAAAAGGAATAGAGTCCTTGACTATATTTTCAGCTTGACTATTGTTGGCATATAAGTATTGATTTTGTATCCTGATACGCTGCTATATTCCTCAATCACATCTAAGAGTTTTGTAGTTGAATCCCTGGGGTTCTCCAGGTATAAGATCATATCAACTGCAAAGAGTGAGAGTTTGATCACCTCTGACCCCATTTGGATACTCTTGACTACCTTCTCTTGCCTGATTGAGATGGCTAAGACTTCCATTACTAAGATGAATAGCAGTGGGGACAGTGGGAATCCTTGTCTACTTCCTTATCTGAGTGGAAATATTTTCAATTTTACACCATTCACTATGATATTGCCTGTGGGTTTGTTGTAAATGGCCTCTATCAATTTAAGAAATGTCCCTTCTATGCCTATTTTCTTAAGTGTTCTGATCATGAAAGGATACTGGATATTATCAAAGCTTTTTCTGTGTTAGTTGAGAGAATCATATGATCTTTGTTTTTTATTTTATTGATGTAAGATGTGTTATATTTATAGATTTGCATATGTTGAACCAACCTTGTAACCCTGGAATAAAACCAACTTGCTCATGGTGTATAAATTTTTTGATGAGTTTTTGAATTCTGTTTGGTAAGATCTTATTGAATATTTTTGCATCAATATTCATTAATGATATTGGTCTATAATTTTCATTCTTTATTGGATCCTTCCCTGGTTTAGGGATCAGGGTGATATTTGCTTCACAGAATGTGTTGGGAAGTATTCTTTCTTTTTCTAGGATAATGTTGTATAATATAGGTACTAGTTCCTCTTGGAAGGTTTGATAGAATTTGGATGTGAAGTCATCTGGTTCCAGACTTTTCTTTTTGGGGATATTTCCTATTGTTGAGGCTATTTCAGTGATTGATATAGGTCTATTCAAGATTTCTAATTCTTTCTGGTTGAGTCTAGGAAGGTGGTGTTCTCCCAGATATTGGTCCATTGTCTTCAGATTTTCATATTTCTGAAAAGAGATTTTTGTAGTAATCATTAAGAATTTTTTGAATTTCTGAGGTGTCTGTTGTTATTTCTCCTTTATCCTTTTTGATAGATGATATTAGAGATTTTACTTTTCTGTTTCAGGTTATGTTGGGCAAAGGTTTATCAATTTTATTAATCTTTTTAAAAAAACAACTTTTTGCTTCATTGATCTTCTGAATGATCCTTTTGTTTTCAATTTCATTTAATTCTGCCCTAATTTTTGTTATTTCTTTCTGAGTTTTGGGTTGGAATGTTCTTCCTTTTCCAGTTGCTTGAGATGATCCATTAAGTTGTCGGCTTCCTCTCTTTCTGTTTTCTTGATGAAGGCTTCCAATGCTATAAATTTGCCTATCAGGACTGCCTTTGCAATATCCCACAGGTTTTGATAATTTGTGTCTTCATTATCATTTTGTTCCAAAAATTTGGTGATTTCCTTCTTAAACTCATCGTAGACCCAGCTATCATTCAGCCTAATATTATTTAGTTTCCATGACTTTGTTTGAGTATGAAGGTTCTCATTGCTTTTGAGTTCAACTTTTATTCCATGGTGGTCCAAGAAGACACAAAGAATAATTTCCATTCTTTTGAATTTGCTGAGGTGAGACTTGTTCCTAGGATATGATCTATTTTGGTGGATGACCTGGGGGCTGATGTGAAGAATGTATATTCAGTTTTATTAGGAAGAAATGTTCTGTAGAGGTCTGTAAAGTCCATTTGTTCTAGGGTCAGGTTTAAGTCTAATATTTCTTTGTTTAGTTTCTTCTTGGAGGATCTATCTAAAGCTGTCAAAGGGGTGTTAAAATCTCCAACGATTATAAGTGCAGGAAGATATCAAGTTGTTCATATCCATCAGGGTCTGCTTTATGAATTGAGTGCATTCTGGTAGAGTGCATAAATGTTAATTATCAAAATCTCTTCATGTTGGGTGTTTCCCTTGGCAAATAGGTAGTGACCTTCCTTATCTTTCTTTATCTTTGTTGGTTTAAAGCCAATTGTATCTGCTACTAAAATGGCAGCCCCTGCTTTTTTCTGGTTCCCAATTGCTGTATTATACAAGCCCATCTCTTCACCCTGAGTCTATTTTTATCCTTTAAGGTAAGATGAGATTCTTGTATACATCAGATATCTGGTCTGAGTTTATGTATCCAGCCAGCCTGTGCCTCTTTAGAGAACACTTTCTACCATTCACATTAATTGAGATAATTGATAAGTCTGGTTGTATTTTGGGTGTCATGATTTTTGGATGTCCAGTGGACAGTTTTAATCCTTTCATCACTGTGCAAGTTGGGTTTTGTTAAAAAAATTTCTGGGTGAGTTTACTTTGGAGGTAGAGCATTATGCTGATCATTGTGGAGGATGGGTCTGAGAATATCCTGGAGAGCTTCTTTAGTTATGGCAAATTTCTTCAACATGTCTATGTCATTAAAGTATTTGATTTCTCCATCACAAATGAAACTCAGGTTAGCTAGATGGGGATCCTGGGATGGAAGTTATTTTGTTTTAGGAGATCAATGACCATCCTCTTCTGGCTTAAAATATTTCAGCTGAGAGATCTGTAGTCATTCTGATATTTCTCCCTTGTAGGTGATGCTTTTCTTACATCTGGCTGCATGCAGAATTTTCTCTTTCATCTTCACTTTGGCAAAGTTAATCACAATGTGTCTAGGAGATGCCTTATTTGGATTAAGTTTTGCTGGGGTTCTGAAATTGTCTAGAAACTAAAAAAGTTCTGTAGCTTTTGAAATGCTTGGGAAATTCTCCTCCAAATCTCTTGGTGTAGAGCATCTGTTTCTTTAGGACCATCCTCTTCTCCTTTGGGAATTCCTATAAGATGAATGTTTTTGGAGTGATCCCACTACTTTCTCAGGGAATGATCAGTTTTTACTCTCCATTTGTCTGCCTCTTTGGGTGTTTGGGAACGTGCAAAAGCTTTGTCTTCAGTTTCAGAGATCCTTTCTTCTGCCTGGTCAGCTCTATTACTGAGGGATTCTACTGTATTTTGGAGCTCCTCAACTAACTTTTTCATTTCCTTGAGCTCTGCTCTCTCTTTTCTCATTATGTCTATATCTTTGGTGACTTTGTCTTTGAATTCATTAATTTCTTGAGACAACTTTAGAGCTACTCTTTGGAATTCAATTTCTATCTTTTCTTCCATTCTATTTATCTTATTTGCCATCCATATTCTGAATTTGATTTCTGACATTTTATCCATTTGTCTATGCATGGCGTCTTCAGTTGTATCTCCTTTGTCATTTCTTGGGGGGGTTGATCTATTCTGGTTATTCATGTTGCCAGAGTTCTTCTGCTAGGTCTGCACCATGTTTATTTCCCACCATTTGGTTATTAGAACTGATTGAATTGGGGTTCCCAGAAAGTAGCGAGAGCCCCTTACCAAAGCACTAGGCTTTGTAATTGTGGCTTATCTCTTACAACCTTACAAAAGCCCCTTTAAGAGTTTTGGCCGGAGACTCTGAGGACCTACTTGGCGAGACAGCACAAGCCATCTCTGTTTTGATATCAGCCAACCTCTACCCCATCCTAAGAAGCCACAGTGTTAGGTTTAACTTTCCGCTATAAAGAGATACAAATAGCTGTGGTGCCTGGCCCCACCCTTCAGTTCTTTTCCACTATAGAACTTCGAAGGTCAACCCCAGAATGTCCCTGAGTGGACAGCCCCAGATATGGGTTCCAATTAAATTGTCTCAGGCAGTGCAAACCCTGCTCAACATAAAGGGATTTAAGGATCTCCAACAGCACAATTGGAACAAGAGATCCATGCCCCCACTTGCCAGACTCAGTCTACCTTGTTGTCTGCTCACAGGTCCAGTTGGAGCCAGGGGTCACACCCTTGCCCACTGGTCTCAGTCCCCACCCAGCTAGCCTCTGCTTTGCCACACCAGTTGGAGTCAGGGGACCATGTCCCCACCTGCCAGTCTCAGTCTGCTGCCTGGCAAGCCTCTGTTCATAGGCTCTGTTGGAGTCAGGGCACCATGTCTCACCCACAGGTCTCAGTCTTCACCCGGTAAGCCTCTGTTCACCAGCCTGCTGTAGACATTGGACCATGCCCTTGCTCTCAGGTCTTGGTTTACACCAGCAAGCCTCTGCTAGAGGGTTCTGTTGGAGTCGGGGACCACGCCCTTGCCCTCAGGTCTCATTCCTTGCCCCTCTGCTCATAGGCCAGGCAGGGGGTGGGGACCAGCCCTGCCTGCTGAGCTCAGTCCACACAGGGCAACCACTTTCCCATTGTGGGTGCTGTCAGAGCCAGGGGTTCTGCACCCCATCCCATCATACATAGTCCTAACTGAGGGTCAACACCACCACTGGCTTGGCATAGTCATAACCAGGGGACTGCTCCTCCTCCTGCTGAGTGTCCCTTTCTTCCCACACCCTCTTTCTACCTTATTAGTCACAGATTCCGTCCTATTGTCTGGTGGTTCACACTATGCTCAGATCTCTCAGGAAAAGACCAAACACTCTGTGCTCTGCATGGAGCAGAACTTCAGACTGCCGTACAAGGGGGAAAGGGTGGACTGGGAGTTTGGAATTGCGGGTGGGGGGGGAATATCTGTTTAATTTTATGCCTGGTGGGGTGGTGTCTAGGTTCATAAGTGGGACCTCCCTGGAGAAAGAGACCTGGACTTTAACAGTTCTCTCCAGCAAGGTAAAATGAGAGGTCTTTTATTCCTTGCTCTCTTGCAGATAGCCTGTGTCAGGCCTCCTACTTGGGGGAGGGGTCTCCCATCCTCTAGTTGATAGGCTTTGTACCTGCTATTTGTTTTCCTGAATGCTCTTCTTTGGAGTTACAGCTTGCCGAACTTCTTTCTTGGCTCAGCTCCCCACCTTTGGCTTCATAGAGTCCAATTCTGTCCAGTTTTTCTCTCTCTGGTTAGGATCCTCTGCTGAGGGTTGCTACCAGTCAGCCATCTTCCCAGAATCACCAGATTGTGATATCTATAGTTCCTGTGTGTGAGGGCTGGTGGCAGATAAAGTCCAGCTCTTCACTTTTTCCTCACCAAGTGGGGCTTGCATCCTCTTAGGGGGAATACTTTTTCCTACTTCATACAAGGACAACTGGCTTGTCACACCAAAGAAAGCCAAAATCAAAGCTGGCAGCAAGAAAAACAAAGAACTAACACTATTTATATGTCAGGAAGCACAAAAACAGCAGCAGTAAGGTTAAAAAACAGTAAAGACTCTACAAGCAGAATGCTGACAACCTCTTTTAATCAGTGCTGTTTAGAACATTTACCTTTAAAGTCATGATTGATGTGATTGAATTAAAGTCTATCATCTTGCTGTTTTCTAATTTGTTCTTTTTATTATTTGTTTCTTTTTCTTTTTCTTTTTTTCCTACCTTCCTTTGGGTAAGATTTAGCCTTATGTATACTCATATGCATTTGGAAGTTTTAGTGGCTGTCCAAGGATGTCCAATACATACTTTCAATTAATATTAATCTCATGTTGCAGTTTTCTACACCCAGGTCCTGTGATTCCTAACAGCCTTACAGTCCCCAGAATCACAGCCCAGTACTGCCATGTGGAAGTGTGTGAGATTTGAATGATGAGGGCCACAGGCCCTGCCAGAGCAGTCCACATGGCAGAGTCTGACGATGCTGGTTCCCGGCCTGAGAGCCCCAGGCTCCAGCCCCACTGCACACGCCACCCAGCTGCTCTACAACAGCTCACTCCCCCCAGCTTCTGGACAGGGAGAAGTTCGGGTAAAGGAAGTGTGTGTGTGTGGTGTGTCACAGGAATGGGGCAGGACTCGCTAGAAACCCAACTTTTATTTTCCTGCAAATTTTTGGTTTCCACTGTGGGAGGATACAGGAAGATGGGTGATTTGTTGCCTACAGCTAGCCATGGGACATCTGTCACCAGGGGACGGTGACAGGTCCCAGGGCCAGTTTAGTTGAACTTGCAGCATGTTGGAGCCCGTCCTCAGAAGTGCAACCTTCATTGGCTGAGGACAAAATAGACACACTCTGTGCAACTTCCCCAAGCCAGTGTTATGGCCAAAGGGGTGGTTCTTGTGAAGGTGGTCAGGACACTCACACAGGCTTGGATGCTACAGAAAGGATTTTGGCAGTTCCTGATTGAAGTAGGTGCTTCTGGTATCAACACTACAACTCTACAATTAACTGTCTAGAATTAGAGAGTCTTCAGTGTTTGTATTTTTATAGATTTTAATTTAATGTCATTTGGTTGGTCTTTTTATCATGGAAAATAGACACAATTGAACATCAACCTTCTGTGTATGAGGCACATGAGTCTGAAAAGCCTCAGTTCAGGAGATACCAGCCAGCAGCCAATTTGTCCTGGGAGAGGCGTCCACCAGCAGGGTATGGCCAGGCACAGGCAGGTCTCCTGGTGTTAGCACCTGTTTCTCCTTGACAATATATTAAAAAATCCTCTTGCCATTGGGGAACAAGAAAATACATGCAGTCATCTGGATCACTTTTTGCAATGGTCTATGGAAGCCACTGAAAGTGACGTGCTTTACATCACATTTGAATTCCAAACACGCCAAGTGGCTTAGTGGGTTTTTATCTGTAAAATTAAATAAATGGAACTGTGTGTACTTCTAGTTTTAAACAATGTGAACTTTTTTTTTTTTATGTATCCCAAGTTTAGGTACACAGAAAAATATTACAAGCTTGCAAGAGATATATGGTCTCCCAAGAATTTTTTTGTTGTTTATTTTTAGTTTGATCCATTTCTAATGAGACACAAAGTCTTGTAAATATTAATACTTATTTTACTGTTATCTGACCATCAGTAATACAACAAAAGGGCCTTCCACCCTCAACTTTCCCCAAAGAACCCAGAAAATATATATTTGCATTCATCAGGATGCTCTAATTCATCCATAGATTTTTGGGGGGTGGGGAGGTGGAGAGGGGGTGTGAGGAAACATTTTTTCAGAGGAATGAGCCTTTAATCTGGATATAAGTTTAATTGATAAGTGAGAGAATCGTTTCTGAAACTACGTGAATGTAAAATGTTTATTCTTGTAAGCTAGAAAAAAACACAGTGAGGGTCATGTATCTACATTAAACTTGAAATTCATAAGCATAAAACCCATCTGCTTCCTTCCAGACATTTGTGAACCAGACATGGCCCAGAGAGGGCTGCTCATTCAGAGAATGACCTTATGCAAGTGGGGTCTTGGTAGGAATCACTCAGGTGCGTGACAGCTGGCTCAACTGGCCATGCCCCTGAGCTTTCACCCCCACATCACCCAAATCCTGCCTCTCCGCAGACTCTGTTGGTGACTTGGGGCCATTTTGGCTTGAAGTTCATGGTGTGTGGATCAGCTTCAACCTCTCTCTGCCCTCCACACTCACCCATCCGGGCACGGTGGGTCCCTAGTGAAGCTGACCTCCCCAGGGCTGTGTGCACACCAGCACTCCTACGTCTGTTCATGTCCTCCCAGAAGTTTCTACTCATCCCTACAAAGATTTAAGCATTGCATCCTCTGTGGGGTTTTTGCACATTTATCTGTATTCCTGCTGCTCCCAGGAGCACTTTTATGCCCCTGTGCATTTGCTCCTTCAAGATACCTGCGATGTCTCCCAGGAAGGGGCAGGAGACCTGGAAACCAGGGAATCCTTTTTCACTCTGCTCCAAGTAGGACACACTTCTTCACAGACAGCCAGACAGCCTCGGGCTCCCTCCTAGGTACCGCAGCTTAGGTGCAAGGGGGCCCCCCTGCCTCGGAATTTACAGAGCCCGAGTGCACAGACCACAACCCCCATGCATACAGACCTCCTAGGTACCGCAGTTCAGGTGCAGGGGAGCCCCCTGCCTTGGAATCTGCAGAGCCAAAGTGCACAGACCACAAACCCCACGCACACAGACAGCTGCGCACGTGGCAGACACAGACTGTGGACCCCAAGCTGCAGCGGGCCTCACCCACAGCTAGGGATTTTCAGAACCCATTAGGAAAAGGCCACCCTTTTCACAGACATCAGTAGGCTGAAGACACATGTGGGGCTCAAGGAGGGAGAAGGACCACAGTCACACCCAGGCGCAGATGTCCAGGGTGCACGTCTGCAGAGACCAGGGCGCCTGACTGCACCCGCTCAAGGGACCTGGCTGGGTCTCCCTGACATTTGGGCCTTGGCTGTGCACCTGTCACTTTTTCCTCTTGTGAAAACTTACACTTTACGTGCTGGCCACTGCTTCCCCTTTTAGGTTTTAGGCTTCAGTCGGGACTTCTCTGAACTGATGGCATCCATTCTGTCAGTATCGACGGTTTTCAGCTTCTTGCAGAGGAAACCCAAATACATCAGCTTAACCAAAAAAGAGAGCTTTTCCCCTTCCAGGTAATAGGGAATCCAGAAGGAAGCAGGCAGGGCGACTGTGAGCTCCAGGAGCTCATCTGAGACCCTGCACCCTCGGATTGCTGCCCTGTGGAGAAGCAGCACCTCCCCTGGGAACTGAGCCGGCCGGGCTCACTACCCATGTCCCTGCTTTCACAGAGCTGGTCACTGCTGTGCTTTTGAAAACCTAAGGCAGGGGCTGCAAGTTTGCAAATGTGATGGTGCCCAGACATCAACGTCTAGCTGCCTGCTGGGGTTGGTCAGGTCTGTCTGCCTTTTCTCAGGAACTTGACCGCCCACTCATTGCTTAGAGAATCAAGCAGAAACTCTGTAATGTGGTATCAGACACTTTCGAAGAAACCCCAAACCCTTTCTGAGCTCCACCTCAAGGACACCTCATTACTGTTTCCATGTTCTGCAGCTGCCTCTTGCCTCCACATCCTCTTACCGCTTGGGACCTCACAGTAAGAGACACCAACTTTTGGCAGGAATCACACTGCTCATCAGAAGTATGATATTGTATTTCCTTTCTGATTTATTTTCTATCCAGCCTCTGTATCAAAAATTAAGGAGCATGTGCAGCTTGATGGAGGCATTTAGTTGTGTGTGCGTAATGGTTTCCAGATTGGTGTTGCAGGATTTCTTTGCACTGCACGATTTTTCACTGGAGGAGAAGCAGGACCCAAGTCTGAGAGCCAGTGGAAATTCTCTGGTGCTATCTTTCTGCTGCTGAAAAGTGAGTCTGCAGCTCACCTTCCCTTTGCCTGTGGTGTTGGCCATGTGCTGAAACTGGCCATGCAGTATGTCCACTCCTCCTGCAAAGCAGGGTGACCCTGCCAGCCAGCAGCTCATCAGCATTTGCTGAGATGCTATTTTTCCCCCCTGAGTTTCTGGGTAAAGAAAGTTTGTACCATACACCTTAGCAGTTAAGTTTGTTTCCTCAGGCTGTTCTTTTGTGCACTAACACCATCTTATCAACTAACTGTAAGTTCCTTGCAAACAATGACATCTTGGTGGGAAACACATGGGAAGCCTCACTCACTCTCCTGGATGGCCTGTCGCCAGCACCAAGACATCCACGGCCTTCTTCACACAGGTTCTAAGCTCTAGGTATCCTCCGACCTTTGGTAGTCATCTTACAAGTGATTTTCCCTCCCTGATTTCCAAATCTTTAATCCAAGTGGGATTGAAGCAATTATCCTGACTCATCTCTGAATATTTGCAGCATAGGGTAGGTCTTGGCTTAATCTCAAGTTGCCCAATGTTTTGTTTGTTTACATTTCCCAGATATGCCAAGACCTGCTTCCCTCAAAATTAGACATTTGATCTACACATTTTACTTGTGGCAGCTCCAGGGGATGGACGTGCGCCGAGTGGCCAATGTGCTGGACGCTGTTTAGAGCTGTCCTTTCTTGTCACATTCCTCACCCTGGGAATCCTGGTCTACATTTTAGGAAAGAAATTTGACTTCACATATTAAATATTTTGGGCAAACACTTCATAGGAAAGCAATAAAGCTTATTTAGTGAAGATATGTATGTTACCTAGTGATGGCAGGTGCTGTGACTATTGTACATCAGATTCCAAACATATTATGCTCAGTGGTGAGGTATGTGATCTTTCAGATCATCACATTGACTTTTAAAAATCACTTTATTTTGTCCTTTAAAAATAGCTTATCTTTATCTTTCATCAGAATGTTTACTGCCTAGAAAGGGAGTCCAGTGACTTGATAACTAACTGCCAGTGTCCTCGGAACACCTGCTACCTGCCCCTGGGAGCCCAAGTTACTTATCCCATGTTACACATATGGGAACTGAGCCTTTTGGGAGTTAATAATTTCCCTAACATGGAGCAATGACAAAGGGGCTGAGATCTGAAGCTGGAGAGGTCATATCCCTAAGCAATGTGCTATCTGCGATGGCTAGACTCTTCGGCGGCCCCACGAGGCTCCATGTGGTGGAGGAGGTTGCATAGTTTTCTGAGTTTGCAATGCAGTAATTATCTAGGGTCAGGATGAAGAATTCAAGAGCAGAGGCAGCTGGGAAATCTTGGTGAATTCCCAAATTCTTCTATGGCCACAGGATATTTATGAAGGTCGTGGCGACGCCGACCTTCCCAGCAGGTTTGGAGAACTGCACTGGACCTTGTCCCATGCAAGGGAGACCTTGACCACGACTCCCTGGGGTCAGCTGGAGCCACCGGGCTTCGTGTTTATCTCAGGATACAGACCAAGAAACCCACCCAGAGCACCCAGAGCGGGGTTGGGGCGGGAGCTCGGCCTCCTGTTGTCAGTTTTATTGATAATCCAGGCTTTTCTAAAAGACATTCTGAAATAAAAGCGTATTTTAGAACATGATTTCATTATCACATTCTTAAGTTTTTCTCCTGAAAATTCTTTTTTCTCATCACTTCTCAAATGAATGCTTTTAAATGAAAAGCATGTGTCAATTACTTCTGGTTAAGTGAGGTACTTATGAAAGTGAGTCAGACTGTGGTGGTGATGAATTTGGTGTAATCCAGACTGTGCTCTTCAGAGAGACACACCATCACAGCTCTGAACAAACTTCAACTCCTGGAGCCTGGTCATGTTTCAAGGTCACAGGGCTCTCCTACCTCTGGAGAGTAACTCATTCGAGCTCTGCCGACCTCCTCAAGCTTACTCCCTCATCCTGTGTTCTGTAAGCCGGTGACTTCACAGAGAGAGCAGTGGCTGTTCACAAAACCTTTCAAATGGCAACCAACTGTGCCCAGATGAACTCTGCCCCTTTTCCCTTCTGGTTTTTAAAGTTTCTGGATTGAGGTATGTCATACAACTAAAATGTAATTGTGTGGGAAGTTTACATGGGGAGTATGGCTCAGGACCCTTCCGCAGGCCCACACCCACGTGCACGCCAGCCTCCTCAGGGTCAGGATGGCCGTCAGCATTGACTACCCAGCCCAGGTGGCTGCTGTTGTGCCACTGCCTCTCGGTCTTCTCTGCGGCTTGTGCTACGTGCATTATTCGGTGCCTGCACATCTTCAGTTTGGCTCCTTTATTGACTGAAGTGTGTGTGCAACCCATCTGTGGTTTTAGCTTCCTCAGTTCTCAGCTATTTTGTATTACTGTGTACTAATCCATTGCATGAATTGGCATTCACTTCATTCATTTTCCTATCAACTGACATTTGGGTTGTTTTCAGTTCAGGGCTCTTATAAACAAAGTGGAAACAAATACCATGTATGTGTCTTTTCATGACTATGTGCACCATTCCTTTTGAATTATGTCAATTTTCTATGTCTGTATCACACGCTACCAAAAGTTTGTGGGTGAAAATACCTATGACCGCTCAGTTGTCAGACTAGAAGCAAGTCACAGTGTTGGTGGCCCTGAGGGAGGAAATTGAGGGGGAGCCAGGGATGAGCAAGGGCTTGTCCTCTGCTGCCTGCCACAGGGCACACGTCCACTCCAAGTTCTAAGTGTGTACAAGGACAGGATGGGACCTGCTTTCCACTTTAGCAGACACAGCCAGCCAGTTTTCCAAAGAGGTCGTACTAATTTACATGCCTACTGGCAATTTATCAGAATTATAACGCCCCTCATCTTCACAACACTGCGGTCGATGGCAGGTTTTTCTAATTTTGCCTATTTAGAGCATGTGCTGTGGTATCCCTGGTGAGTTAGATTCTGAATGTACAGTATTTTCATGTGCTTACTGCAAAGTGAACATACTGTTTTTCAAACATTTTCAACTTCCCTTTATTGCCTATGGCATTGGCTGAGGGTTATACTTCATGGGTATATTGGACATCTGGAAACCCTTTGTGTGAGGTTATTGCCAAGTGTTTATCAACACTTACACTGATAAACATAAAACACTAAAACTATAAAATGACATTTTGAACATATATCTGTATACATAGAAAATAGTAATAATGTAAACATAAGTTATCATAAGGCCACACTACAGAGTTAAAATACAGAATAAATTGTATTTTTATATACCAGCAACAACAATAAAATAAAATAGCAATGGCGATATGGTACCATCCAAAATTTCAATAGGAAAGAATCTAGTGAAAAATGCACACAAACACACCCTATATACAACACACATACACAATACACTCCATATACACACCACAGACACTGTATACACAATTCACACACCCTATTCACAACATACATATATTCGTCCTATACACCCTACACACACACCCTATACACACTACACACACCCCATTCACAACATACACACTCTATACACAACTCACATGTTCTATACACACAACACACACATTCTATACACAGCCCACACACCCTATACACAACACACACATTCTACACAACACACACACAACACAGCATCACTGAGAAAACCTGAGGAGACAAACACAGGATGATATACAGGTTCATGGATTTAACTATAGGTTTGGTATAATTCCAGTCAATATTACGTAAGAAGATATTATTATTCTGAAATGTATGTAAAAATTCAAAGGTCTAAGAAGAGCTAAGGTAATTTGTAAAACAAGATGAAAGGACTTACTCCACCAGATATCAAGAGTTATTGTAGAGATCACTATCAATGCAGTGTGCTATTAGCATAAGAATAGAAAAGTGCGCCAATGAGAATAAAATGTCCCACGCATGTTTGAATGTTGATTTATGAACAAGGCAAAGATCTGGTCATTTCACTACACATAGGAAAAATACACAATTTATCCCTTACCCACATTATATTCCAAAGGTAATTTCTGGTGGCTTATATAGCTAAAATTAAAATGTAAACAATAAAACTTTCAGAAGACGACATAGGAAAGTACCTTTATATCCTTAAGAGACCAAATATTTCTTTAAGCAGAGATACAGACTATTGTATTACAAATGTACAAAAAATAACTTGGATTATCAAAGACTATAGTTATTTATTTATATAAATATAATCATCTAACTAACAGTAGAATATCCATAATTATAAATACTATGGTCTTTAGCTAAATATCATAATTAGATAGCACCACACACCCACCAGGAAAGTTACATTGTCAGTGATTGAGGACACCAGATGATGTCAGGACTTGGAGCAGCTGAACCTCTCCTGCACCATCCATAGTGAATTCTGTGCTGCCACTCTGGAAAACTAGTATTATCCACTAAAATTGGGCTTGTACACAACCCAAGATCAAGACATTGCACTTTCAGGTTAAGTGTCTATCTTAGCACAGGAGTTCCCTGAAGCTGAGCCTCATCCAAGGCTTCAATTCCCAGGACTCATTTGAAAGCATCCCCAGAGGAACTGGTAAGCAGAGTGTGTGTGTGTGTGTGTGTGTGTGGGGGGGGGGACAAGTCAGTGGGAAGAGCCATGGGGTTGAAACTCCAAGAGCAGCCCCAGCCCAATGTGCAAAGCACTCTGAAGTCTAAACCACATCTGGAAGTTTGTCCTGCCTTGAGGCAAAAGATAGGGGCTCAGCCACAGGCCTCGGGAGAAGGTCGGCTCAGGCCACTCTTCTGGTGAGGTCTGTGATGTGGGTGCTTGAGCCCTGACACTCTTGGGGTGAGGGCCTGGCAGGCCTCAGGCTATCAAAGAAGTGAGGAATTTCTGGGAGGACTGACTGTGTAAGGGAAGGAGGGAAGGGGTCCAGGGACACACCTACGATGTCTGGCTGGTCAGGGCAGGTTGGGCAGTGCTGCTGGAGAGTCCCAAGGCCAAAGGCAGCTGTCGAGGAGTCCAGGGGTTCTGTCTCTGCCTTCCTTCCTACCCACACAGATGCTGTCTAGGAGTGGCTCCTGGGAAGTGTGAGATGCAGGTGAGATGCAGGCTTCAGAATGGCAGCAGCTGTGCTGACCGCAGCTGGAGTCTGGGAAGCACCCAGGGAGGGCTGCACACGGCACCACACTGCTGGCCCACACCAGACGTAGCCAGCATGGACACACACGTACCAGAAGACACGTGTGAGTATGTTCCCCGCAGTTGTGTTCAGAATGGCCCCAGATTGAGAACAAGCCAAACGTCTACTGACAGAGGCAGGGATCAATAAATAATGATGGTGCCCACTTCACAGTAGGTCACTTTATAGGATGTGGATGGAAGCCACAATGTCCAGAAGGAGTCCAACACAAAGACCACAAGGGAATGACGTGGTGTGCGTGCTGCGTGCCTACAGACAGGGCTAACCTGCCACGTCGGGGGTCAGACCCAGACATTCTCCCGTGTGCATGCTGCGTGCCTACAGACAGGGCTAACCTGCCCTGTCGGGGGTCAGACCCAGACACTCTGTGGTGTGCGTGCTGTGTGCCTACAGACAGGGCTAACCTGCCACGTCGGGGGTCAGACCCAGACATTCTCCGGTGTGCATGCTGCGTGCCTACAGACAGGGCTAACCTGCCCTGTCGGGGGTCAGACCCAGACACTCTGCGGTGTGCGTGCTGTGTGCCTATAGACAGGGCTAACCTGCCATGTCGGGGGTCAGACCCAGACATTCTCCGGTGTGCATGCTGCATGCCTACAGACAGGGCTAACCTGCCCTGTCTGGGGTCAGACCCAGACACTCTGCGGTGTGCGTGCTGCGTGCCTATAGACAGGGCGAACCTGCCCTGTCGGGGGTCAGACCCAGACACTCTGCGGTGTGCGTGCTGCGTGCCGACAGACAGGGCGAACCTGCCCTGTCGGGGGTCAGACCCAGACACTCTGTGGTGTGCATGCTGCGTGCCGACAGACAGGGCTAACCTGCCTGTCAGGGGTCAGACCCAGACTCTTACCAGGGGATGGGGTGCAGAGAGGATAAGCGTAGGGGGTCTCCTACGGTGAGGGTGATGTGCCTTTTGTGGTTATTGTCTAAGTCGTTTCAATATATGCAACTTGCTTAAACATTGATAGTTATTTTTTGTGTGACTGTGTGTTTAATAAATACAAATCCAGATGCCTATTTTTGTAACAAATTGATATTAATGGCACCTAATACAGACTGGGAAACACAAGTAAATGCACAGTTCCTATGTGTGCATTTACCAACACGTGTTCCTGTGTGCTATCACCACATACATGGGCCTAGGAGAATCATGGCACCTGATTTGGTCCCATTTTGGTTAACAGTATACAGAGTGTTACAGCTCACAGACGTGCTCCTGGATCAATCTGGGCCACAGGGAGCTGCACACAGGCGTTCTGAGGACAAACTGCTCAGATGTTTCTGGGCTTGTTTACCATGGCTTCAGTGAAAAGTAGTATTTTGAAGGATGATGGAAAAAGATGTTGAAATGGTGTCTGGCCGAGTCTGTCCAGGCTGGCTTAACTCCTTTTCCTGAGAGGTGTTAACTAGGCTCTTCTGCCTCCCAGAAGGGTGCACGGTGCTTAAGAGAAATGCTCCGTGTCCAGTGTGTAGGCCAGCAGGCCAGGCCAGGTTGGCACCGCAGTCCTGACTCCGCCTGAGCCAGTGCCCCTTGGGCCAACCGGCAGGGTCAGCAGCAGCAGAGCATGACTTGTGAGCACCTATGTGGCAGCAGCTGTGGAGCCTGTCACTCCATGGGAAGGATGACTCAGGCTGAGGTTCAGGCCATCCACCGTGACCTCAGTGTGACTCATCCACGACCATGTCCTTCCCAAATTCCCTCAAGGCTGCACTCGGGTCCATGGCGTACCTGACCTCTGTCCGAGTCCCTCCGCAGTGACAAACACCAACTCTGCCTGCTGAGAGCGAAATATCTGAAACTTGCTGCTTGAAGGGGTTCCAGTTTGGTGCATGTGGACTCCTGAAAGCTCTGTCAGGAAAGAAGCAAGATTGTTCCCACTTCCCTCTCCCTGGAAAACACTCTGCGAGTCTGACATTTGCTTCTCATGTGAGCATGTGAGAGCACCACATTTTTAAGTTACTTTATTATGTGTATTTAAGGGGTATGACATGATGTTCTGATGTGCTTAGCTTGATTGAAACATTCATGGGGTGTGATGACTGCAGGGAAGCAGGTAACACGCTCCACACTCCTTACAGTCTGTGTGTGTGGCGTGTGTGGAGTGTGTGTGTGTCTATGTCTGTGTGTGGTATGTATGTATGTGGTGTGTGACTGTGTGTGGTATGTATGTGTGTGTCTCTGCATGGTGTATCTGTGTGCCTATGTGTGGTGTGTGTGGTGTGGTGTGTATGTGTCTGCGGTATGTGTTATACACGTGTGTGGTGTGTGATGTGGTACCTGTACCTAAAATCCACTCTTTTAGCAGATCAGCCAAGCTATGATCTGAGGTACAAGTCAAAGGCTGCAAAGGGGGCAGCTGTGTGGGCTAAGCTGAGGTCTAAAGTGCCACACAGAAAGTTACATTGGCCAGGGGCTGTCCTGAGGACATTGGGGGCCTTTTGCATGCATAAGGTGCCATCTTCTTTGTTTTCAATGTGAGGACTGTACAGTTGCATGTGCCTTTGCCTGCACAGTTTGGACAGCCAGGCCACGGTGCACACAGCCTACATGCCAGAGAGTGGCTTCACACTAGACAGCTCCATCTGGCCACAGAGTAACTTCACACCAGACAGCTCCATCTGGCCATAGAGTGCCTTTACACTAGAGAACTCCGTCATGCCATTGAGCGGCTTCACACCGGACAGATCCATCAGGCCAGAGAGTGCCTTCACGCTGGAGAGTCAGAGTTCTATCACCCCAGAGAGCGCCTTCAGGCCAGAGAGTCAGAGTTCCGTCATGCCAGAGAGTGCCATCACACTAGAGAGTGCCTTCACGCTAGAAGTGCCTTCACGCTTGAGTGCTCCATCACACCAGGAGGGCCTTCACATCCCTAGAGTGCCGTCAGGCCAGAGAGGGCCTTCATGCCAGAGAGTTCCATCATGCCAGAGAGGCCTTCATGCCATAGAGCCCCTTCATGCCAGAGAGGGCCTTCACACCAGAGGGCACATAGGCCAGAGAGGGCCTTCATGCCAGAGAGCTTCCTCATGCCAGGGCGCACCTTCACGCCATAGAGCCCCTTCATGCCAGAGAGGGCAGATCAGGCCAGAGAGGGCCTTCATGCCAGAGAGATCCCTCACGCCAGACTCCTCCCTCACACCAGAGAGCGTAGTCACACCAGAGAGATCCTTCACACCAGATACCTCCCTCATGCCAGAGAGCTCCCTCATGCTAGAGAGCTGGAGAGTGCCCTTATGCCATAGAGCCCCTTCATGGCAGAGAGCTTCCTCATGCCAGGGAGCACCTTCACACCATAGAGCCCCTTCATGCCAGAGAGGGCCTTCACACCAGAGGCCACATCAGACCAGAGAGGGCCTTCATGGCAGAGAGCTTCCTCATGACAGGGAGCACCTTCACACCATAGAGCCCCTTCATGCCAGAGAGGACCTTTACACCAGAGGGCACATCTGACCAGAGAGCGTCCTCATGCCAGGGAGCACCTTCATGCTAGAGAGGGCACATCAGGCCAGAGATCCCTCACGCCAGACTCCTCCCTCACGCCAGAGAGTTCCATCATGCTGGAGAGCACCTTAAAGCCTGAGATCTCAGTCAGCCAGAGGCAGTGCCTTCATGCGAGAAAGCCAGAGAGCTCCCTCATGCTAGAGAGCTGGAGAGTGCCCTTACGCCAGAAATCGCCTCTTACCCCAGAGAGTGCTGCCACTGCAGAGAGCGTGGTCATTGGCAGAGGCAGAAGCAAAAGTTTCGTGGAAAATGCCTATATGATATGGAGTAAAATACATTAGTTGTAAAAATGCTAGAACCTAAAAAAGATGGTAGGCATTCTGGAAGATCATGAATTGCAGCCCTGGTGCTTTCTTAAGAACTTATTTTTGGTAAATGTGTTTTATACAAATCAGTCTTTAGCTCTGCAGTATTTTCCCAATTTAAAGAGCAGAGCTAACTTTACAGAGGTGTGAGGTGGAGGAGGCTTCACTTGGAAGGAAGATCTGGAAAAGTCTAGTGGAAACAAATTTTGGAGGACTGTAATGAGTAGGCTAAACTCGATTTATGTTAAAAAAAAAAAAAAATGAAAACCCCTGCATTAAAGGGTAACCACAGGCATGTAAGTATTATTTTTTAAGGTTATAAGTTCAGCCAAGAATAAAGATGCACAGAAAAGAAATAAAAATTTTGTCCTAAAATATGTAAGTTATCTTTTTCAAAAACATGATCAAATATTCTTTGAACTTGACATGCAAAATAAATAATATCATTAAATTAAGTGAGTCATTTCACATTCTTCATCTTAAACAATAAGGAAATTCTGAGTTTAAATGTTAGGATGGGTAATCAAGATGTTGCTATAGAAATAATATTTGCCAGGATGAATTGCAACCCTTTTTAAACAATGAAGGAATACGTGTTTAGAGAGGTTTTTCTACTAGACTTTTAACAATGAGATATAGGTTAAAGTGACACTAAAACTTAAGTGTTTTCTTCTTTTTATTTTTCATTTATTCTCTCTAGTCTGTGTCAAGTCTGGAAGGAAACCCGGACCCTGGGCCTGTTGGTTCACACTGATCTTTATACATTTAGAGACTTTAAGTTACTTGACAGATCTTCAAACTGGTAAGTAGATGATTCCAGGTTATTTAATGTTTGCTTAAAAATTAACTGAGGTGACCAAAAATTTTGGATTTATACCTGCTGCAAGAGTTTGAGATTGAAAGTTGCTCTACATGCGTAACGTACAGCAGGTCTATTACCGTGCCTGCAGAGTAAATGTTTTATATTGTCTGACATCCCATATAAAATTCAGAAAAAATGGATTAAAACAGAAGCCCTTAGGGAAATCACATTGTTTAATTCCAGTTCTGTTTGTACCTGTCAAGGTTCTCTGGGATTAGACACCAGCTTGCCTGGAGTGTGAGAGACAGACCTGGTAACTGAGAAGTGCTTGGAGTAAGGGCAGGCACCATACGTGGAGGAACAGGCGGGGAAGAGGGAGAATTTGGTAGAAAGAGCCCAGACCGAGGGTCTGAGACTAATTTTTATAAAGTGCACGCCCGAGGTGTGTGCAGTCTGCAGGCAACACAAGAGATGTCAGGTAAACACCAGTCACAACACAAATAATATGTGTTTTACGTTCTTAATTTTCCACCAAAATGTTTTCTTATCACATCAAATATTGTCAATTCCCCAAATCAAATGCAGATACACTGCCCACTGTTTCTGTGGATTCTTCTTTCTGTAAGCAGAGTAGTAATCCACAGAGGTGGCGGGAAAAAGCATGCAGGGTGCTGGCCGGGGAGACACAGGGCTGTTGAGGCTCAGGACTCAGCTGTGGGGCTTTGGACCAGTTTGGTTGTCAGGGGGTTTTCTATCCATTTTGCACAAATTAACAAACTCCAGGATTGCCACACTTTGTCCATTAAATGCCTCAGAACTTGAATTTCACTGAAGATGAAATTATTTTACAGTTAGCTCTTCAATAAATTTGATGGAACATAAACCATATGAAAAACGAGTCTTCTTTTCCCTGAACATCTGCAGTTTAAGCCCACAATCCAACCTACTAAGCAAGAATCAAACCCACTTGGATTACTTTAGTCCTGATAAATGCCCTCAAAGCTTTCAGACATTCTCCTTCCCAATACACACAGCTTTCCAGACACTAAAATTCTAAAACCCACATTCCATGCTGCACAGTAGCTTCTGCTCCCAACTTTCAGGAAGGAAAAAAAACAAAACTCTGCAGCCTGGTTGCTCCACGTGGAGGGTGAAGCTCCGGGTGGGGGCCACTCCCCTTCTCTCAGGAGGACCGTCTGGACTGCCCTGCAGTCTCTGGAGGCCAGCCACATGTGGTGTTTCAGCAACTTCCCATGTGTTTCAACAGGAAATGATTTGAATATCTGGCTGTTTTAGAGAGAAGTAAAATATCTTTAAACTCATCCCCAACTTTATATCTAGAATATAGAATCAACGGGCAAATCTAATCAAAGGAGAAATAGATTATTCCACCGTCTACTGCCCAACAACCCAAGCCTTGAACTGGTAACAGCTGATGGGGAGGCTGATGTTGTGTGTCTCACCCGCTAAGCTACAGGTTCCCATAGACACACCTCCACTTTATGTCAATTTGAAAGAAAATGTAACAAAAATTTTCCATGGTAGAAAGTTAATAGATTCAATGACCTGTGGAAGAATATAAAACCTTGAAATAAAACTTGGAAGTGCTTCAGTTCCTCCTTTTTGTTTTATAGAGGCCTAGAGAGGCCAGGCGACCGCCCCAACTCAGCAGCATGTTTTTCCTTTGTCCTGAGCCCACGTCTGCCCCCTGGTTGTTCCTGGGTCTCTCTGGGTCTCTCAGGTGTCCGTTTTACAACCCCTCTGCTCTGAGACACTCCTGGAACGCAAACGTCCCGGGACAGTGGCGCCCAACTCACTTCAGAGGAGGCACGTGCATTAGCTTTCAGATACTGTTTTTGGAAAAGACAAGCAAACACACTTTGTGTCTCCATGTCTGCTGCTGTCTCTTCTGGTCTGAGTGCCTTGGGAATGACAAGTTCCTCCTCTAGGAACTCCCTCAGTGCTTTCTGGCTGTCCCCTCAGCTGCCACCTTACCTCGGTCTCAGGGCCACCTGGCCAGAGGGGTCTTCCCGGGCCACATAAACCATGCTGCCTGTCCCAGGTGCCCTCTCCTTTTGGAGGCACCCAGCCTAAACTACAGGTGCATTCTGTGGCCCAGCCCTGTCTTCAGAACCCTGCCCCCACACCAGGAGCCCCCAGAGGTCAGGGTCGTCCTCACACTGCCTCCTGTCTCATCCCAACGTTTCTGAGTAATTGGTTGTTATTTTATCTTTTAAGAATTGCATTTTGTTACATTTCATGTGCAGTCAGGCACCTGAATCGATGCACCATCAATGTAGATGTGGCAGCCAAGGACAATCACAGCTCACCCTTTCACATGTTTATCACCTCACTAGGATAAAAACACTTCAAATCTGTTCTCTTCCAAATTTTCAGTTTATAGTAGAGTGTTATTGGCATAGTCCTCGGGCTGTGGGTTAGATTTCTGGACTTTGTCATCCTGCGTGAGGACGACTTGCCCCCTGGCCCCTGTGTTCTGGCCCTGTCCCTGCCGGCCACCCTCCCACTCCTATACATAAGAGGAAGGGGGATGAATCACAGCAAGGACACATTCTACTCTGCACCTGCCTGAGCCTGTTCTATCCCACAGCGACCTGCCTGGTCATTAGCCCACATTTTCAGCAGGTCCTTCAGCCCCACACCAGGGGTCACCTTGAGGGCTGCTCTCAGCCCCTGTGCAGTCTCAAGTCCCCTTCTGTCTTTCCTGCTGTCTCTGAACACCACTGGGGGCAAAGCCCAGGCCTTACAGTCTCTGAGCTCTGTGTGGTTTCTTGCACCTGGCAGGTGGCCTGTCAGTCTTTGTGGATAGGGTTAGGGCTAGATTGAAGGGTTTGCTGCCACACTTCAGGCAGAGAAGCACATGTCAAAATTTGATACAGGAAATTGGTTCACACGATGGTGGGACCAGTTGAAGCAAGTTGGAAATCTTAGACCACAATGACAGAAGGGGAAGGCCCGAGCCCTCTGGAATGCCACAGCAGGGACCAAAGGGTCCTTGGTATGCAGAATTTCTTCTCTAACTCTGGAAAGTCTCACCAAGTCTCTCTGAGGTTCACCCTGATAATGTCAGGCCCACCAGCCAGATCCCCTTTGCTTAAAGTCAACTGATTAGAGACTTGATTCACACCTGGGACAATTTTCAGACTTGGTTATATAAGAAAAGGTTTTCAGGTCTACATTTTGATTGCCAGATGTATTTATTTACGTTGCTTTTCGTGGTTATGTAGCTATATAACCAGCTGGGTAGACATATCCAGTACAAACCACACAGAGCAGATGAGTTAAAACAGATAATTCATTTCATTCAATGCAGGAAATGAGAGCTGGGCATTCAACGTAAGCATTCCAAATATTCATTTCTCCACACTCGAAGAAATGCCAAACCTAATAAAATATAGAGCACGAAAATATTTTTTCTGGTTTTAGTATAAAATATTATTTATAATCCTTCCTGTTATCTAGAATTTTTTTACATACAGGTAATATAAGATATAGTCTTGAAGAAAGTCAAATTTAAGAAAATTAATTTACTCATGACTCGCACACACATCTAAGGTATGTTTGTATTTCTGAAGTAGGGTTCTCAGTTTGGACACAGCTCTATAGAGATTTTCGGAGGTGTTTGTTTTACCTCAAATTGTCTCACAAAGCAGAACCGCATGGGAGGGTGAAAGTACGGGACTTCACTTGGCAGGTGCACACCCAGGGTGCAAGGTGAGAAGGCCACACGTGCAGCCCTGGGTGCTGGGCAGCCTCAGTGAGGAGGTGCCAGAGTGGAGCAAACGGACTAAAAAACAGGCGTCCCGTGGGTGGGCAGTGCTCAAAAAGGACACTTCAAAAATAACACCTTTTTGACATTTTACGAGAACCTTCATTCCTTCTGCTTTCCAGCTGGTACTGTAGGTTTCTGTAACTAACGTTCTGGCTGCAAATACACTTGAGGAAAGAAGAATGTAAAACTACTATCAAGCCTTAGGTCTAGTGCTGAACAAAAGTTCACAAAGATCCTTTTAAAATTAATTGGAATATGTTGGTGGGGAGCTGTCAGAAGCTGTGTGGCTTTGTTCTGCAACCCAAATAAAAGTCTGATGATACAAGGACCAAAAACTTGACACCTGTGCCCAGGTGTGGTGCAGACACGCTGACACCTTTGCAAAGGGCTCGGCCCCGGGTCATGGGAAGTCCCCACTGTGGGGTTCAGCCTGACCTGGACACGTGGGCAGTGTGGGCCTATTTCCTATGCTCTGTTCTTGCTGCTGTTGGAAGGTTGTTTTCTTTTATTCTTTTATTTTTCTCTTTGTGGGAAATTCCCTGAACCAGCTCTTGTGAAAGGAACCTCCTGAAGGCCCAGCAGCATTCTTGGGTCAGAAAAGCTGGGAATTTTCTACCTCATTTTGACAAAAATGTCAGTCATGTTCGACACTCACCTGGTGCCCACCTTGCTGCCTGAATGACCCTCAACCCTCAGGCCTTGAGGCACTCGGTCACTGCCCTGGTAGGAGACAGGGCGGATGAATACGCACATCTGTGGTGTCCAGCCTTGAGGTCTTAGGGATTTCAGAGATTTTTTTCATTACAGCATTTCTATAACACTGGTTCCTGTTTTCACTGTTACTGTGAACCTAACACTGAGGGTCACTGACTATCAGGGTAGTCTCCACCTCCCACTGGTCAAGCTGATGCTGGTGAGATTCTGAGAACCAGATTTTAAGCTTCTCTGCCCAGCTCTCCAAACTGGTACAAAAAAAAAAAAAATCCTTTGCTCTTAGTAGCTTGAAAGCAATAGTGACTTGGTCTCATCTATTTTCATCGCTGTGGGTAGAAGCTGTGAAAGGTGAGAAACAGACCAGGGCCCCCTCTGTAGCTGGAGGAGGGGCTGGCAGTGGGGTGAGTAATGGCAATCTACTACTACCAAGTCTAAATATTTCTTGAGAGGTTACTCTGTCCCATGTACTGGTTTTAAACCTTCGCAGCAATAGCAAATTTATCCCTCCCAAGAATCGTCTGAGGAGATTATTTTGATTAGATTCATTTCAGAGAATAAAAACTACATATTTTAATGATGAATGCTAATTTATTTCATTGCCCTAATTGTGTCCTTTTTTTTTACTGTTTTATATGGAAAACAACAGTCTCATGACAAAGCAAATTTAAACATCCAGTAGTGGTTAAATTCTGGATGACACTTCACAATTGCTGGACGTTTTCCCTAACGGGGCAAAGACTAAGAGTTGTACAAAAGTCACATGATATTAAATTCTTGCCCCACTGGTCAGCATTGGTGTTATGATAAACATTCTAAATTCACCGCTTTTGTGGTATCATTCCAAATCTATGACTTCCTTAAAAAGTATATACCAAGTGAAATGTGTTTCTGGGAAGAAACATTTTGAGAATAATGTCCACATGGTGGAGAAACCTCTGAACAACAGCCGTCTCGTTAGGGTCTTTCCCCAGCACGGCCTCGCATAGGCACTGAGGTCTGTGTGCAGGGCCTGTGTGTAAAACATCGTGTGGGGATGGCCTTATCAAGATGTGCCTTGGTCTCCTCATCAAATGGTCCTGGGTAAACTGAGTCATGAGGTAGACTCAGGCAGTAATCCCAGAACATCAGTACAATGCCTGGTGTGGAACAGGGGAGAAGGTTCTAGGAAACACACGGCTTCCTCATTGTCAGAGACTAAGCAGCAAAGTGGTTAAGGGGTTCATGGTATTTCAGAGGCCAAGGGTGTTTGGATATGCCCTAATCACAGATCAGTCGTGCATTTAATGCACCCAGGTGAAAATGGAGAAATGAGTAATATTCCAGAAGGAGCATTCAGTTATGGGGGGACAGAAAGAAAACGGACGACCAGGGGCACTCAGCTCCAGCCTGGTGCTTGGCTCTCCCTCAAAGGGTGGGGACACTCCCTTCAGGTGACAAAGCCGCACACCTGAGGTCATTTATTGTATCCATTGCTTAATGATGCCTTTCTGCAGAACCTGGGAGCTACCACTTTTTGTCAGTTTGGCACTTTTTTGAGCTAGCATAATTTTGTTATGATTATGCTGCGCTGCCATCACAAGCCATTGGAGTGTTCTGGTTTGATTCTAGTCATTTCTCTGCTTCAACACCACCACCAGCCTGCCCATTCCAACAAAAAAGCCTGGGATATGGTTATTAGTTCATAATGTTAAAGGATGCTAAATACAGATTGGTTAAAATACCCAATTGTGCCAAGGACACATTTCAGAAACACATTTTGTTAACTTGTTAGGTCTCACTGGAGGAATAAGGCCACTGTTCAGTTCTGGTCCACATGTGTGAGGAAACTGATTTTACATTTGTTTTCATGAGCTAACTGAATCTGAACATTGTACTCACTTTAACCCCAAGCGGGTGCTTTTTCCTCCCACTGCCTGTGGGTCAGACAGTCTCTGTGCAAGGATTGAGCAGGGGTCTGAGCTGGGGAAACTGGCTCCCTCTGCAGGGCGGTGAGCTTGGGTGGACAAGTGAGACGTGAGCAGGACTAGTGCGAACGGACAGCACGGAGAGAGGCCACACAGAGTAAGGGACTCATACTCACCGCAAAGACTTACACAGCCTTTAAGTGCCATCGAATGTCACGTAAGAAAAAGTGAGCCGTGATCAGAGAAAACACGACAGCAAGTGAGGTGGGGGAGCCCCCTGTGACAACAGCAAGATGAGGGAGCCTCAGCTGCCACCACACAGGGCACAGCACACATCCCTGCTCCTCTCCTGGGTTTTGTGCACTGAGACACATCCTGGCCTGACCATATGGGATGAAGACCCCCACCCCACTGACAGCCAACAGTAGGTGACATCCGAGGGGGATACGTGGGGAAGGAGGAGAGGTCGACAGGAAAGCGAGGGCACAGCCACCCAGGGGCCGAGCCTCCCCGTCCGCAGGTGACCTGCTTATTAAGCTCCTTTGGCCCTGCTTTGGTGCTTTGGACTTTGGTTTCAGTTCTCTGTCTCAGAATCCCTAGGACCAAGGCTGCTCACACCCCAGTGACCGAGTCATTTGTGCCCCACGTCCAGTGAAGCCCCTTAACTGCGACTGTCAAGGCATTTCCCACTCTGACGCACTGAGTCTTGGGTCTTTCACTCTGTGTACATAATGTTGTGCGATCAGCAAGATAAAGGACATGTTTTACAGCAATAATTCTTTTCTTTGTCAAAGGAAGCTCACCTGTTGAGCTGCTCCCAATGCCCCAGTGCCCCTTGATGCCTTTCTGGAAGCCCCAGGAGCAGGGACCTTGAGGACAGCAGTGGCTGGATGTCAGGACTCTGCGTACCTGTCTGCTATTTCCCTCAGAGTCTAGACATGGAGGGGGGAAGCCGTGAGTGACTCCCAGTTTCATCCTGTGGGCCCCTAAGCCCTGTACCCCCTCACCCCATCACCTGGGACCATGTTCTGCGGGAGGGAGGGCTGTGTCCCCGCTGTGGAAGGAGGGCTGTGTCCCTGCTGGCTCTCAGCATCCCCTCTGGCTCTACCACTTTTCTCAGGCAGGCTCTGTGTGCACATGAACTTCCTGAGTTGTTCCCTTGCCCACACTGGCCTGTCCTGCCCCTGCCAGGCCTTGCTGCTGTGGCCATCTTGTGCCCCCAGAAAAGGACAAGGCTGAGTTTGGAAATGGGGACTCAGTGACCAAGCTGAGACGTGCTTACCAGGCTGTGCCTGGCCCAGCATGACTGGCCAGCCAAGACCAAGTCCACATGGGCTGGACACTTGCAATAGCCATGTGAGCATGGAGCAGAGATGGAGCCGGAATGGCCAAGAGTGG
The DNA here is from genome assembly GCA_963574355.1 of Loris lydekkerianus. Lineage (NCBI taxonomy): Eukaryota > Metazoa > Chordata > Mammalia > Primates > Lorisidae > Loris > Loris lydekkerianus. The sequence continues at coordinate 6,720 of CAUYPK010042809.1, read as the reverse complement.
TGCTGTGTCCCCAGCTGAGAGGACTCTGGGCTCCTGCCCACTGGCTTCCCGTCTATGAGAGGACTTGCTCCCCTGTGTCCTGCCACCATCCCCACCTTGCGGACATCCCCTCACTCCCCTGCAGATGTGTGCCTGTCCTCACCTGGTGTGGGTCTGGGCTGGTTCACTCCTTAATCCACCATGATCTGGTGGTGACATCAGGCTTCCAGATCGCTCTACAGGGCAGGTCTCCCTGTATTTAGTGCTGGGGCTTTTGGTAAGGCCCCATCACCTCTGACCCTGACACCAGTAAGGCCAGACCCACCAACGTCACTGATGGTGGGTGAATTTAAAGTGTAAAGCATGGGATATGGCCACGTGGTGCGAGGCTGGGAGGGCAGTTCGCCAACATCACTTCTCTAGTCAGAAAACAGGTGCAATCTCCAGTAGGGCGTGTAGGTGCAGGTCGGGTCAACCTGCATCTGCTTTAACCCTTGCTTTCCAATCTCGGTGATGAACGCACCAGCGTGATGACATGGGCCAGGACCAGCTCCTACAGATTTTTACAAAAAATTAAAAAAAAAAAAATTTTTGTTAATGCATAATAGATGTGTACAGTTTCAGGGCATATGTGATACTTTAAAACATTTATGTAATCCGTAAAGATCAAATCAGTTCACTTGGGGGATCCAGGACCTTAGATATTTGTCTTTATGCCAGAACCACTGGAATTCTTCTTGTCTAGCTATTGTGAAATGTGCCATGAGCGATGGTGAACCGCAGGCCCCTGCTGCGGGCTCCAGTCTCACTCCTTACGCCAAACTGCGCGAGCAGCTGCTCTTGAGCACTGTGAGCGCTGTCACTGTGCTCATCCCCTCGTTGCCCCGGATCTGATCATTCAGATTGGGACGTAGAGAAAGCCCTCTCTGAGACTCCCTGTCCTCTCTCCCTCCTCACTCTCTTTCTCTCTCTGTCTTTGTGATTTCTTCTACAAGTCTGGGAGATACATGAGAAAAATAGAAATGGATGAGATACTCTGGAAACAAACATTCTCCTGAGCTTGTGAACATTTTCTGATAACTCATAGGCTGGGGGTTACCCACATTACCCAGGGCAGCACAGAAGGGACAAAGTCCGCAGAGAGAGGAACAAAGGCTGTGGTGTGTTTCTGGACCCTGGTCACCTCAGGGCATCCCCCTCCCACTGGCACTGGGGCCACCGCTCCTCAGGAGCTTGGACGGGTAGCTCTTCCCTTTGAGAGTAGCTCTGCCCATTAGTTCACTGCTATTCCACCAGTTTGAGCAATATTGTTCTATGTTATTTCATAGGATTCTTGCTTATTCAAAGCTCACACTTGACTTGGCTGCCAGCCCTGGTGGCTGAAGGGACAGTGGCTGAGCTTGGGGTTCTGACCAGACTCTGACCTATCCTAGAAGCTCCAGTGTCCACAGTAACCTCTGTAACAGGAAGGGATCGTGCATGTATAGGCTTCAGCATAAAATGTGACACCTAGTGACATCCAGAGAGTCCAGGGTTACAATTGATTTTGCCGTTTTCTCAAGGAAGTGTTATGCTCTGCAAGGGAATGAAAATCCTTTTGCAAATCCAGGGGTCCTCAAATTACAGCCCGTGGGCCACATGAGGCAGTGTGATTGTATTTGTTCCCATTTTGTTTTTTTTTACTTCAAAATAAGATATGTGCAGTGTGCCTAGGAATTTGTTCATAGTTTTTTTTTTTTTTTAAACTATAGTCTGACCCTCCAACAGTCTGAGGGACAGTGAACTGGCCCCCTGTTTAAAAAGTTTGAGGACTCCTGGAGGCTATGGAGTGGAAGAGAGAATGTTCGGTCCAGTGTTTACTGGGGAATAATGTTAAGGGATTGAGTAGTCCTTTTGCATAGAGAAGCTCTGAATTAGACTGTATAAATGCTCTTTTTCAGTGGAGCTGTTTCCATCAGGATTTTCCTATACCCAGTGATAGGGATGCTATGTACTCTAAAAAAAGTTCTCTTAGAAATTAAAGACACCAGCAAATTCAAAAAATGTAAATTTAAAGAAAAAATTTTTAAAAAATTACCCACAACCACATTTTGGTATATTTCTTTCCAGTTAATTTTCGCTCTCTGTGTGTTTGTATCAAGAAGGATAGATTTATTTACTTCACTTTACAAAAAGACCTTACCGACAACTATGCCTTTGCATTTGGCCACATAATTTTTGCTGCTTTCTTAGCGGATTAATTTATTTATGAGACAACATTCATTTTTAAACTCTAAGTCCCCCTTTCCCGTTTTCGCTGAAACCATCTTAGTTCAGCTGAATGGTACTAGAAACTCTTGAGGCAAAGGGTGTTCTTAGATGAGAGAGGGCCAGAGCCAGTGGACGTGTCCTCTTCAGTCACAGATCCTGTCATGGAAGGATGGTGCTCTGACCCCAGATGTGATCCACTGAAAAGATATTCCTGCCTTGTTCATGTTTTCTGATTGTAGAGAGTTTTATTTTACAATTTGAAACATAATAGTAACTGACATAGAAAGGGGGTCATGTCCACTGGCCTAAGTGCTCAGGACAGTTGGCGTGGATGCAGCTATGGTGGGTGTGTGGGACGTGCTCCTTCCCGAGCTCCCTCTGCCCCTTCCTGGAAGGCCAGACTGGGTTTCCTTGACAGGATTGCAGCAGCAGATAATAGCATGGATTGTTTGCTCCAATTGTGTGATTTATCAGAAGGAAGTGGCCCTCACTTGGGATCTGTCTTTCTGAGTCATTTTGCTTTATATCATGTTGTTTATTTTAACATGAACAACTATATTTAAAATTTGTTTTTTCTTTTATATTCTAATTACAATTGTTTTGTACATTGCTAAGAAAAGTCAAAGTGTGGTGAATCCTCATTTTAACAAGAGCAACATAAGCGAAATCTCTCTAACCTGTAATGACTTTTGACTTGATTTCTACTGAACACACTATGCATAAAAAAGTTCAAAATTAAGTGTGCTTAAAAATTAATGCAGTTTAGATAAAGGTAAAATTGTCACTAAAATAAATCAAGAGACTGTAAGTCTGTTTCATATTATTCATAGAAAAAAAAAAAAAATCTCTGCTTAAGTTTGGAAAACCAGACATGCCTGTGGTACTTATGAAGTCTGTCTGCCGTTTCCAGTAATTCAGTTGGTGTGGGCATAAAATCAAGAAAATTATCCTATAGGGCACAGATGTGCTTGTGGATTCAGTCTCCAGTTGGAGCTGGCCCTGAAGGAGGTTCCAGCTTGGAGAAAGTGAGACACTTTCAAAGCAGAAACGGATGCTGTCCGGACTCACTCCTGCCAGCATTAGCCTGCAGCACAGATGGTGTCTCTATGCATGCCCTCCCTGTGTGACACAGTCTCTGTGTACACCCTCCCTCTGTGACACAGTCTCTGTGCACACCCTCCCTGTGTGATAGGGTCTCTGTGCACACCCTCTTTGTGTGATGGGATCTCTGTGCACAGCCTCCCTGTGTGATAGGGTCTCTGTGCACACCCTCCCTGTGTGACATAGTCTCTGTGTACACCCTCCCTGTGTGATAGGGTCTCTGTGCACACCCTTGCTGTGTGACAGGGTCTCTGTGCATACCCTCCCTGTGTGAGGTCTCTGTGCACAGCCTCCCTGTGTGACACAGTCTCTGTGCACACCCTCCCTGTGTGATGGGATCTCTGTGCACAGCCTCCCTGTGTGACAAGGTCTCTGTGCACACCCTCCCTGTGTGACAAGGTCTCTGTGCACACCCTCCTTGTGTGATGTGATCTCTGTACACGCCCTCCCTATGTGACACAGTCTCTATGCACGCCCTCCCTGTGTGACACAGTCTCTGTACACGGCCTCCCTGTGTGACATAGTCTCTGAACACACCCTCCCTGTGTGACACGGTCTCTGTGCACGCCCTCTGGTGTGATGGTGTGCACACCCTCCTGTGCACACTTTTTGTATGCAGAGAGCAAAGCACAGCCTGCCACAGGCTTGGGGGGCTCAGAGCCTGGTCTCCTCCCTGCCCTCCTCCTTAGGCTGGACGTGGGTTCCACTTGTTTTTCTGCTGGAGCCACTTTCACTCCCAGTGCTGCTTCCTCGTCATCTTTCCATGGAGTCAGGTGTCCACTTGGGCCACACACATTCTCTTTGTCCCCCTGAGGGCCAAGGTCATCAGGGTCCTGAGGTCTTCTCTCAGCTCAGCCCCTCTCTGTGTGTCCACTAAGCTGAAGGTGAAGGCCATCATCCTCAGTGGAGGGACAAGGCCACAAGGCCAGTTGAGGAGGGGAGATGTATATGGGTCCCAGAGTCAGGAGCAAACTGATGCCCAGAGAAGATGTGGTGTCCAGAACTCCAGCCGGTGCCCTCACAGCACAGTCCCCCTGAAGTCACCACACAGGGAAAAATGGAAAACTGTGGCTTAATGTACCTTTATTTACAAAATGCTTATCACAACATTTTACCAAAGGTTGACATAATGTTCTCTTTGTGTTGGCCACCTCTCTGTAAAATTGTGTGGAATGGAATTGAAATGTGCTGCTTCAAACCCAAGGTCTCCACGTGCCCCTGGGCCCTGGCTGTCTGGGGAGCCAGGACTTCCCCCGCGCTGCCCAGCCCAGCTGAGAGGGAAGGGGCACGGGTGGGGCAGCCTCCTGGCTGTCGGGCTCCCCCATCACAGCATGGCCTTTCATTCTGCTTTTCTTTCATCTAAGAAGTGATAATTGAGTGTTTGATCTGTGCTAGGAGTTCTAGAAGGTTCTAGGAATATAAAGGTCATGGTCTCACAGACATGCCTCTGGTGAAGTGAGCTGCCTCCTAAGGCATTTTCGGCGAGGCTGAGAGAAGTGTGCCCCCACCCTTGTGAGTGTTGGTGCAGCTGGTGCCCGTGCTGGGTGCTGTCAACAACTGGCCCCTAAGAGCAGTTCATGTTCAAAGTGTTCCCTGCAGACTCACAGCCCCTGTCCCTTCAGCCCCCAAGCCCAGAGGGCAGTCGTCTGCTGGTGTCTCGCTGCCTCTCTCCCTGATCCCAGCAGGGAGAGGACCGCCAAGAGAAATGAAGTGAAAAGGGTCAGTTGTGGTCACTTTACCACGTCCTCCTAACATAAGGTCATTTCTGGATTCTTGGGCCTTCCCCACCCCTCAGGCTTTCTCTGAACAGGATCCCCAGGCTGGACCCTTCAGCTGGGCAGCACCAGGTTGGCAGGGCAGGTGCAGAGCCTGCTGGCCCAGTGTCTCCAGAGTGACTCACAGCAGTGTCTCTGTGTGTGCTGGGATGTCCAGCGCAGGCCTTATCCATCACTTCCTGAAGAAAAGTGAGGTCACTGAGGTGTAGGGTGAGGGCGCCTGACGGCTTTCTCCCTTGCCTACGGGGTGTGTGTGTGGTGCTTACATCACCTCTTCCTTTATTTATTTTAATTGTAGTATTTTACAGTAAAACCAGAAAAGCTGGATCCTTTCCCTCTAAACTTTTCCTACATGGCTCCAAAAAAAGACATGTTCTCATGTAGCCACAATACCACCACTGAACTGACTACGGCTTCTAGAAATCTTTCACCATCCGAGTCCCCTCCATCTTCAAATGTCCCCCACATTCTCCAGGAGGACAAGCAGAGGGCACCAACCAGGCGGCACCCTGACGGGGGGCACCCACCCTGCAAGGGAATGTGGGGGCCACTCTTGCTTGGTGAACTTGGGCAGGATGGTGAAATGGGCAGGAAGGTGAATGTTTGCAGTCTCAGCGGTGGCCTTGAGAAGGCCTCACTTACAGGGTCAGGCAGGTGGAAGCTGATAAACTCAAACCACCAGGAGAGGCAGTGAGGACTGACCTGTTCTCAACAACGGCCCTTCACTGCAGCAACCGAGGCAGCTCACCTGACCAGCAGCCCTGCCAACCTCTCAGATGCCCCACCTGTGACTTCTGTCTCGATAACAAAGAAGCTCAACATACAGAGTCTTAACAAAATGAAAACAAAATGAAAATCAAAACTTTTCAGCAGAATATCAAGTACAAGAAAGGTCCAGACATGTTTCTTCAAGAATTAAATATAAGTGAAGAAACTTGAGATTTAAATATCATCTTAGATAAAAGCTTGTGCAAATTAACATATGCATGGATGGATCATAAGATATGAAAGAGGAAGTTAAGGTCCTGAAAGACGTTCTTAATGATTCAGACTCTTTTCTGCATGAAGACAGAATAACCAGGTGTCAGAGACAGTAGATGAGGCCTGAACTGTGGGAGAGACGCTAGACGCTAAAAATAAAACTAGTCAAATTTGAGTTGAAGTAAGGAAATAAAAAGGGTCAGAGATAGACAGATGGTGAGTACCAAGTACATATGGCCTGAAGATGATAAACTGTGCGATAAAACAAACATTATGTATGATCTCCTATAGTGAATAAGCCCTTAAACATGGTTTGGCCAACAAAGAGCTGGGGGTTGGGTCTGCTGATCCGCTGGGTTTAGACTCATGGGGGTCTGCTAATCCGCTAAAGGTGGACTCACAGGGGTCCGCTGATCCACTGGGGGTGGACTCATGGGGGTCTGCTGATCCGCTGGGGGTGGACTCACAGGGGTCTGCTGATCTGCTGAGGGGGGAAACATGGGGGTCCACTGATCCACTGGGGGTGGACTCACGGGGGGCGGGTTATCTTGTGGGGGGGGAGGGTGGGGGGGGGGGGAGTCCAGGGGTGTTGGTGTGTGGGGGGTCGGCGTGTCCTCTTCGGGGGGGGGGGGGG